>NJES01000543.1:0-12808 GCA_002591395.1 Ophiocordyceps camponoti-rufipedis | reverse complement strand
TAACTCGTTGCGTGGCTTTATTTTTTGGTGTTACACACAAAAAAATGTGGCTCAAGGCTCAAGGCTCAAGGCTCAAGGCTCAAGGCTCAAGGCTCAAGGCTCAAGGCTCTATTTTTTGGTGTTACACACAAAAAAATGTGGCTCAAGGCTCAAGGCTCAAGGCTCTATTTTTTTGTGTTACACACAAAAAAATGTGGCTCAAGGCTCAAGGCTCAACAGCTAGTTTTTTTTATAGTATTAATACTATAAAAAAAACTTTTTCTTATTCTATGACATAGAAAAGAAAAAGAACAAAGGATGATATATAAATAAGTATTTAGTGGTGCCAGGTGCCAGCCCTATATTTAATTAAAAAAACTAATAATTATGTATACATAAATCCAAAAAAAAAAATAAATCATATAAAAAAAAACAAGTTTTTAGAATTACTATTTATATATGGATATATATAAATTTATTCTAAAAACTACGAAAGATAAGCGAGTTATTTTTTTTGTTGAGCGTGTATAAATTAGTATAAGACTACTATTAATAAAAAATAATTTAGAAGATAAATCGCTTGGTCATTGTTAAATTCATAGTATTTATACTATGGTTGGACTATCTCTTCAATTATGAGTGCTTCCATAATTGTCTCGTGCATAGCCTCTGAAGATCCCGTTTAGTTGTGACTAGTGCCACTGTGGATAGTTTTTATTTACTATTTACGCTATTTTTCTAGTTTTTTTAATTTTTTTAGGTCCGCTAGGCTCAAGGTAATTATATATTTAATTAAAAAAAACTACTGCGGAGTTTAGGTAGTTAAATTATAAATAAAAAAAACTAGAGTAGGCTGGTGCCCTAAACGTTATCCTGCTGATAGTCATATTTAATTATATTTATAAATTAAGAAGAGTTATCGGCAATTCTCGAGATTTTAGAATGACATTTATCTTAATCATTCAGGTACAATCGCTGCAGGCGTTTGCATCGCGACACTCAGATTTATTATTAAAGGTAGGTTTCTGATTAAAGATTTAATTAGAAATCTAGCAGAATACACCTTAAACATGCAATACTGCATGCCTACTGCCGTCTACTCGTTGCTCTTTTACAGCATTATATATATAGCTGACTTAGATCCGCGATAAGCCATTTTCCTTTCGTCTATCTTCTGGCTTGTTACCTTACATGAGTAGCTACTTCATCCACATATAGTTTTAGACCACATACTTGGTACCAGAAGTTTTAGGCTGTCCCCGGAGTTTGACAGTATCTCCCTAGGGCGAGACTGTAAAGGGAGTTTTTACAGTCTCTCCCGGCGAGTTCCTAGTTCGCCTGGTAGGATTGGCCATTATGTAATTTTCTGAATCACCTAAGTAATTAGGCATAAAGAACACGAATATACTTAATACAAAAATAAACATAAATATTGTAATTAAATCTTTAAATAGGTAGTAAGGAGCAAAAGGTATTCTATCATAATAACCTGCCACTCCTAGAGGGTTGCTTGAACCCGCTGATTCGTGTAATGCTATTAAATGTAGTAATACTAATGCCGCCAATACAAATGGTAATACAAAGTGTAGAGCGAAGAATCTATTTAATGTTGCATTGTTTACAGAACAAATATCGTGGTAACCCCATAATCAATAGTTACTTTGCGCTTATTTTTTTTTTCGGCTCTACTGGAGCCCTATTGCCAAAAAATATAGCTAGTATTATTGAAAACTCTCGTTACACTCAATAAATTTCTTTATTGTTGGGACTATATCTTGATCTAGATTACTTAAATAGTTGTTTAGTTTAATATTTTTGAGGTATATATTTAGAATATCTAGGTATTGTACGTAAATTTTTTAATCACAATAAGTATTGTAATCTTTTATATCCTCACAATTTTACAGGTGCTCTACCTAAAAATTTAATAACATTTTCTATAGATCTTACACCTGTTACTTTTAATTTAGAATTATTTGTTTTATCTATATATATTGCAGTTGTAAAAGATAAATAACTTTTTATTGAAGAAATTATAATATCACCATCCGTTTGACTAATATCAAAGCTAGCTATAAAATAATCATCCTTTTTATATACACAAAAGCAACCCTCAGCTTCTATATACCCTACTAGTCAAGCAGAAAAATAATGCGTATTCATAATAGATTTTATAGTCTTTAAAGGTATATTACTTCTAGAATACTCTGGTAAGTCTTTGGAATAAATAATACCTGAAAGTAATGCCAACCGAAATCTTAAATAATCTAACTGTTTATTAGATAACATAGGATATTTATCAAATATAGGTAATATAAATTTCTTTAAATGGTCTTTATCTCTAATTCTTAAAGATACCATTTCTATATCTTTTATTTTTCTAAAACTTACGACACCTACACCTAATATACTCTTAATCTTATAAATCAACTGAACATCTCGAATAGATAATTCAATACCTAATTCATAAGTTAAATATTTACCTTTTTTTGTGATAGAAAAAAACCCGTCACCTTCATATAAACCCACTAGATAAGCAAAAACCAGATCTCCTGCGTGTAGTCTCTGAGAAGCTTCTAAAGTAGATAAACTTCTTACCTCTGCAGATTTTCTCCATGTTTTTGCATTTTTTACGTTAATAATTGATAATGCTAGCGGATAACTCATCAAGAATAATTCGTATGCAAATCCTAAATTCGGAGATTTTCCCGCATCAAGCAGGATTTTTAACATTACGTCACCGCAATGTGGTTCATCTGTATATAAACCTCCTCAAATAAACTCAACAACGTCTTGCCCTATTCAAGGTATAGCACTGATTAGGTTGGTAATACAAAATTTCCATAGGTGATTGTTTTAGTTTTTGTTTTTAATATATCCTTATATTAATAAATAAAAACCAAAGGAGCCGGACTAATTTTTATATAAGAATCTTTTTAGAGTAAGCTTTTATTCTTTTTAGACGAGTGGCAACTATTAGACCTTCTTTATTTATTACAGCCTTGCTATCATTTAATCTTGTCGTGACAGTCATATTACTTACATGAAGAAACTTAGCACATGATATTCCATTAGTAAAATAATTAAAAGAACCGTTTAAAAAGTAAGCTTTTATAATATAAGTAGATCTAATAAATTTTTTTAGTGAAATTATCATTGCTCTACCTTCAGAATCAATATATATTAAAGGTTCTGATTTTATTAAGAAATCTAATTCTGATTTAAAAGTTTCATCTTTTATTGTAGGACTTGAGCATGTAGATAATCTATTATTATTCATACTATCACCTAATCTTATTATTAGCTCTTTACCTTTTTCAGTTAAATATTTACCTTCTAGTAATAAAAGTGCTATTGTTCTAAAATCTAAATAATCTTTAAATTTTTTAGTTCTAAATTTAATACCATCTAAATAAGGAATTAATATATTATTAATAAAATCGATTTGAGAGATTTCTAAGATAGAAATTGGTTTATTGTCTCCTTTTACTTTTTTATTGCAAACATTAATTAATTTAGTTGTACTACCTAACAGGTGAGAATGTTCATCTAATATACTTAAAAGATGTTCACGTATTTTTTCTAAAACTACTCTATTTATTGTAGTAGTTACAAGTGAAACACGTACAGTCATATCTTGTTTATTTAAATAAAATGACCCGTCTCCTTCTAATAGACCAACTAAATAATTACCTGTAATTTTTATACTATGATTTACAGGTAAAATAAAATTAACTCTATTAGAATTCATACTTTGTTTCAGTTCAATAATATTTAAATATATTTGTTTTATACTTGAGCTACTAGATTTACGATTTTTAAATAAAAAGAATGCTTCTTTAAAATTTAAATAATCCAAGTATTTAGTAGTATTAAGTGCAAATTTTTCAAACAAAGGTATTAATATTGTTTCAATATCACTTAATTGAGATATTCCAAATACTAAAACATTTCTTTCACTATTTAATCGACCACAACCTAAAATATTTTTAATATATTCTAAAACTTCCTTGTCGTCTTTGTGTAAACAGATTCTAAACACGAATTCAAAACCTCCTACTTCTCCTTTTTCATTTTTTCGAGTTCTTATTAAAAAATTAGATTCCGCTTCACATAGGCCTACAAATCATTCTATAAAATTAGTATCTATAGATAATTTAGGTAATTCTTTATGGACACCTACCGATATATCATTAACTTTATTACTTTTATTCTCAAGTCTTGAAGTTGAAAAAGTTTTATAATACTCTGGTAAGATAGGTGCAATTAAAAAAGTAATACATTAAGCACTATGTTGGACAATCTAGTATCTTTAGACCTAGATACTAATAAATTTACCTTAGTGGTGGAGGGGCGAATCTCCAATCACTAACTCTCGTTAATGGTTTGGACTATCTCTTCATCTTTTGTGTGACTGGCTTATATATACTTACAAAAATTGTACCTAAATAGTCTCTGAAGAAGATATATCCTTAAAAGTTGAATTTTATATACTAAACTTTTTAATATAAATTCCTGCTGATTCTCTTATAAGAGCTTCCAGCAATTTGTGGTATTTTACTACAGCTATTACTTCGCCTGTTTAACTAACCGTAGCCAAATCTTAAATTTACCTATTCTAGATTAAAAATCTCGGATAATACCGTGTTTAAAACAAGTAAACCACGTACACTATAGTTAGTTATAAACTAAAATTAAATATAAAATAGTGCATTTCCGAGTAGCCGGTACAGGAACTCAATGTAGTAGAGTTCCGTCGTGTATTATATAAAGATTCCGACTGTACATTAAGCAGCATTTCCTTGAGTAGGAATTGCCACCCACCGGTGGACCAGTCTGTAGCGATATTTTATATACCGACGGTCTTTATTCTAAACCAAAAATATTGACCGTTTTCACCAATGTTGCTGCAAAGTTTAATTACTGTGCAACTATGTATAACTAATAGATTTTTATTTAAGTTAAGCCTATTTACTAAAAACTTTTTTTTTATGGCTAAGATAGCTACAAGAAAATTCACAAGAAGAGTTTGGCAGTGCACATTTTTTCGCTGTAGTCGAGCGGCTCTACTCGAGCCCGAAAAAATAGCGGGGCTCAACTCAACAAAAATTTTATGAAATAATATTTTTTAGGGGTGCAACTCAACAGTGGCCAGTGGCCAGTGGCCAGTGCACATTTTTTCGCTGTAGTCGAGCGGCTCTACTCGACCCCGGGGCTCAACTCAACAAAAATTTTATGAAATAAAAATTTTTAGGGGTGCAACTCAACAGTGCGAGAATTTACTAAGGGGACTCATGGGGCCCCCAGAAAACATTTTTATCCTATTGCTGCATATAGAAAGACAACTTAGGGGGACCTTTACCCACAGCCTTAATATCCAATGTGAAATTAACAACCTTCTTTTCTCCATTCTTCATGTCCCATTCTTCGCGCTCAGTCCAAGACTTGATATCCACATCCACGTCCATGCTACCGAACACGATCCGGTACTCCTCCTGCTGCAGAATTTGCTTTTCCACTTCTTCCTTCAATATTTCAAGTAGCCAAGCGCTACGGTCGAGTATGCGCGGCTTGGAGGGACGAAGTGAAAAGGGGAGAGTAGGAGCTTCGGGGCTCAGAGTCCTGGGGCTTTGCTCGAGTAATTTGTCCATCGTTCGAAAGGTGGTGATGGCGGAGCCTTAGGGCGATGATGATGGCGGAGCCTCAGGGCGATGGAGTTGATAATTTGCAGCAGGAAGGCGATTTGACATGAAGTGGCAGAATGTTGTGTCTAGAGCTTTGCTTTATAGACTCCTTGGCAGCAGTCCCTACCCGTCATATGCGTCCCTTCTCGCCTTATCCCGTCCCGTGCCACATCTGCGCCCGTCCCACACCTGGGTCCCGTCCCACACCTGCGTGCCGTGCCACACCTGCGTCCCGTCCCACACCTGCGCCCGTGCCACACCTGCGCCCCATCCCACACCCCGTGGCTGCCTTATCTCGTCCCGTGTCACAGCCCACACCTGTGTGCCGTGGCTGCCTTATCCCGTGCTGCGTCACACCTCATGCCTACGAAGTCGACCGCGCCCTGTGTGACCTTATGCTTCCGCATCCCCCGAAGGAGCCCTACGCTTATCGCGTACCGAGCCTACGAAATCGACACTCCGCCGTGGCTACGTAGTCGACCGCCTACCTTGCAACCTTACGCGCCTGTTAACGGTTCCGTGTAGCCCTAATTTTATTTCATCAAATTTTTTTTAAGTCCCCGTCATAAATTAATTATAATAAAGACACCTTGCCCCGGAGGAGCATTATGATACGTCACGGCTCCCTGTATCAATGTTGAGTTGGTAAGTAATATCCCTCATCAATACCTTAGCGAGCGGTAGGTAGGAGCCCTCTTACCGACTTGTCCCATCTTCTGTTCCATATCGGACCATGCCTTGTTGAGGGCTCAACGCCTACATTTAAACATAAAACCTACAATCTTTATTGCTTTAAGGCGGTGGACTTAAAACAAATTTTTCAGGGAAAAATTTGTTTTTACCAGAAAATTTTTACATGAAAGTGGGTGTGATAATTTACTCTTGAGCGCCGAGAAATACTGAGTTAAATATATAAACAAAAACTTTTCATCCTAGAAGGGGACCTTAATTTCACCCTTAAAATCCACACTGAAATTAACAACCGCAGTCTCTCCTTTTGTCATGTCCCATTCATCTGCCTCAGTCCAACCCTTGATTTCCACATCCAATTTTATATTATTCATGCGCACATTTTCATCCGAAAACAAAAGAAGATGAGTTGACACCGTACTCTTCAATTGTGAAATTAATTGAGCCCTCTCGTCGTAATACCGGGGCTTGGTGTAACGAGGTATTTTGGAGACTGACTTGGAGGAGTGCCGCTTTGATATGCGGGATGTGGAGTTTGGTTGTGACATGGTGTGGAGAGGGGTGATTTCTGGACTCTTGGTCTTGGGGTTTTCGTCCAGTAAGTTACCCATGGTTGAAAAAGCGAGAAGATGGAGGTGGTGAAGGTTGAAAGAACGAGGTGGGAAGGTGGTGATGGAGGAGTCTTGGAGAAGAAGGCGACTGAGTATGAAGTGGCAGAATGTTGTGTCTAGAGTTTTGCTTTATAGACTCGTGCTCCCTCCCCGTCCCTCCGTCGCTGCCTTATCCCGTCCCGTGTCACAGGACACACCTGTGTGTCGTGGCTGCCTTATACCGTGCAGCGTCACACCTGCGCCCCCTACACTGCACAGCCCTCCGAAGGAGCCGTGTCGTGTCGTGACGCCCCTACCTCAGCCAGATACATGCGAAAGCAACCTATCTCCGCTTTAATCACACATGGACATGGGCATGTGATGGCTGTGCCTTATCCTATCCCGTGTCACAGGACACACCTGTGCGCCGTGGCTGCCTTATCCCGTGCAGCGTCACACCTGCACCCGTCCACTGCACAGCCCTCCGAAGGAGCCGAGTCGTGCCGCACCTCCCTCGGCCAGACACATGCGAAAGCAACCTATCTCCGCTTTAATCACATAAGGACATAGGCATGTGATGGTTGTGTCGTCTCCCTCCGCGTCACCCGCGTACCTCCGAAAGGAGTCACCGATCTTACGCGTCCCTGCGCCCTGTACCGCCACACCCTGGCCCTGCGCAGCCCGTCACGTGTCACCCTGCGCCCCTAAAAAATTTTTAGATACTAAAAAATCTTTAGCCACACGCACACGCACACGCACACGCACACGCACACGCACACGCACACGCACACGCACACGCACACGCACACGCACACGCACACGCACACGCACACGCGTGGCTACAATGTAGTCATAAATAGGTAATATTTTTGACATATCCTGACATGTCGTCAATACGAGGTTGCATTAGGCAACTGCAACACGTCACCCCCTCCTACTACGTAGTATTGATGATGTATCCTTACACGTCACCAATACGAAGTTGTATTAGGCAACTACAACATGGCACCCCCTCATACTACGTAGTATAGATGAAGTATCTGCCTTATCGCCTCCATGTCCCCGTGTGACCATATGCTTCTCATGTCACCTTGCGCCCCGTCCACTGCACAGCCCTCCGAAGGAGCCGTGTCGTGTCGTGCCGCCCCTCCCTCGACCAGACACGAGCGAAAGTAACCTCTCCTTTAACATGGGTATGGACATGGACAAGGGGCGGCTGAGGCGTCATGGCCCGGATCACGCGTCCCGTCTTCTCCGTCCATGCCCTGTAACCGTGAGAAATTAATTTTATAAAGACACCTAGCCTTGTTGCAATGCTGAACCGGTAGAGTCACATCATGACACGACACGCCTCCTAGTTTCCATGTTGAGTCGATAAGTAATATCCCTCATCAATACCTTAGCGAGCGGTAGGTAGGAGCCCTCTTATCAACTTGTCTCATTTTCTGTTCCACATCTGGCCATTCGACTCTCTTTTTTTCTACTGACAAAAAAGGTCCCTCGACCTTTACACACGCACCTCTACTGCTGAATTTTATTTCTCGAGTTTCGCACATGGAAAGCCTCACTCCTCTGTTTACAGCAATGTCTTTTGCGAGCGACACGTCATCTCATTCCATACGTCTCATCCTTCACACGAGCGGATGGGGTTATATTGCCTTCCCTACTTTTAATTTTTATCGGATATCACTTTCACTCTTTACGGCGTAGCCCCCCATTTTCACTTATCCAGCCTTCTACATATAAAAAGCACAGAGGGCTAGGCCTCCTCGCACCTGCCCTTCTTTTTCTTTTTTATTCTTACCTTCAACACTGCTTTGAGTTTTAGTTTGAATTTTACTTTCCTCAGCCGCCAGATGGCTCAAATTCCCTTCGCCGAGCAACCTCTCTACGTCAATGGCGATCCACACTTGGTGGATCGCCATATCTATACGACACTTCCTACCTACCTCTCTGCTAATCTTACCGTTCCTTTGATGACCCAACACCTTATTATTCGTGCACTCGATGAAGGAGATAGAGAGCTCTTTATTTCATTGTTTTTACCTGGAACCATACAAGATGTCATCATCAACAGCTATCAACGAGATTTTACGCCAGATGAGCTGTTTGATGTCTTGTTACCTGAGGTCCAACAGGATTACAATCCCTGCGCTTTTCTCGTCTTTGCCCGCACACCTCATAATACCCAGGGCGAGTTTATGGGTTTTGTGGGGGTAGATTCAGACGCTTCTTCCATCGACAACGATCCTCCATACCGTATCACTCATTGGCCGGGTCTCAGGTTGAAAATAAAGAGGGAGTATTTAAGGGAATACGGCCTGGAAATTATTCAGGCCTATTTGGGCTTTTGGTGGGGCCGACCCCGTACTCGCGCAGAAGCCGTCAACCCTGTTACAAGCCATAACCTGGTAAATGATGCCCGCCTGTTGAATCCCCCCCTTGACCACTATCCAGAGCTTTTTACCGCAACCTGCCTGCCGGAGGCAAGATGGCTCCTACAGGGAACGGGGTTTGATTTCGTCCGCCGCCTGAATAACGGCCAGGAGGTTTGGTGCGACTGGAAGAGGGATTGAAGGATCACACTTAGTGGAGTAAAATATTATAAATTATGGATTACAACTTTAAATTTAATTTAGGGGTTTTCCTTTCTCCGTGGTCCTGTTCCATTTGTTTATTTCACTCCCTTACTTCATACTCTACTTTCAAAATACCACTCGTTGTTGAGCAACGAGCTTAGAGCTTAGAGCTATGAGCAACGAGCAACAAGCAACGAGCTACGGCTCCGCATAGATAGATACCTATTTGTTGTTTTATTAGAAAGGTAAGAAGGCCCAATTTTTTTAATTAAAGACATATAGATCTTTTATTTAACCAGAATGATCAGGAATAGACATAGTTACTTCCAGAACAATACCGAACTTTACAATCTTTTGTTTTCCTTTGTTCATATCCCATTCATCCCATTCAGTCCAAGACAAGATCTTTTCTTTCATATTTATTAAACCTTCTTCTTTCTTATCCGTGTGCTGAAAATATAAGATTTCCAGCGCTTTATAGAAATCGCTTATTAGCTCCTCGCGATCGTCGTATAGGAGGCGAGGTTCGGGGGAGTGAGGGCTGGAGGAGTCACGCTTTGATATGCGTGGACTGGTCTTTGGTGAAAAGTCCAGGAGAGGGGAAGCTTCGGAGCTCATGGTCTTGGGCTTTTGCTTAAGAAAAGGTGGAGGGAGATGGTGATGGCCGAGCCGGAAGGTGATTGAGTTGAAAGTTTGGAGAAGGTTGGCGACTTGGTATGAAGAAAATATTGTGTAGAGAGCTTTGTTTTATAGACTCGTGCTCCCCTCCCCCCCTCCGCCCAGGACTCGTCTTATCGCTAAAAAATTTTTAGAGACTAAAAATTTTTAACCGTCTTACCTGGTGTCCCTTGCTGCGATGTCGTCACACCCTACGAAGTCGTCATACCCTCGAAGTCGTCACACCTGCCTAGCCATCGATACGAAGTAACATTGAGACAGGTCATACCTCGTCAGAATTACGAGGCAATATCCCGACACTGTTTGTAAGAGGTCATCGATACGTGGTAGTATTGATGACGACGACACGTCATCAATACGAGGTAGAGGCAACTCTATGCAACAGGGCACGACGATAAAATTTTTATAAAAAATTTTATCGTCGCGCTACCCTGGCTGCCGCTCTAGCGCCTCTTTATATATATCTGCCTTTCCTCCCTCTTCTCTTCTCTCTCTTTAAATCTGATTCCTTACTTTCAATTTCATTGATACAATCACAAGTTACTCTTCCACTAGCTGCTATCTCTGTGCTCTCTCCTCTCGCGGATATTCTCAACAAAATGTTCATTACTATCTCCACCACTCTTCCCACTCTTCAGCGCAAGAACTTCAATTTCCCCATTGTCACTGAAAGGCTGATTATCCGGCCTTTGGTCCCTTCTGATCTGGAGGCATACTATTCTTTCCGCAGTCAACCTGAAGGGATGAGGCACTCCAGGAGAGGGGTACCTGATGCCAACATCGGCGAGACTAAGGCTCGCCTAGAAAAACTTCAGGAGAATAGCCCAAACACAGTGGCCTATTGCGGGGTTTTTCTGAAGAAGTCTGACAACAGTGAAGGGGAATTGATCGGTGATGGAGGTATGTGGGATATTAAGTCTGAGCAAACCGGCTGGCCCGTTTTGGGCTTCAAATCGAAGAAGGAACACTGGGGTAAGGGCTACTCGACAGAATTTACTAAAGCATACATGCAATTTTGGTGGGGGCTTGAGCGGACTGTTCAGGAAATTTCTGTCGAGTTTACTTCTCTTGTGGGGGGGAATGAAATTCCGCCTTCATCCCTGCTTCCGGTCAGGCAGGTCACCGAGCAGATGTATGCTTGGACCACTAAGGACAACACGGAGGCACAGAAAGTGCTTAAGAAAGCTGGTTTTAAGAGTTGGGATGGTTTGGACACAGGCTTGGTGAATTTTCAGATGGAAAACCCCTCCTTGAAGGGTTTTGTTGGAAAGTTGTGAAAAAAGGTACTCCCTTGGCTGCATGCTGCGCTGGCTATTTTTTGACATGGAGAATTTTCTTTTTCTGCTGTTTGCTGTTTGCTGTTTGCTGTTTGATGTTTGCTGTTTGCTCGAAAGAGCCGCTCTTTCATTAAGCTCTGGCTCTGAAGCAGAAAATTGACTGCACCACACTCTTTTAGATTAGTAAGATTTAGGGGAAAAACAGATTGATTGATTGAATACTATCAGAGATTTAATACTTTAATTAATTAGTGTTTGCTTTGGCTAAGAATATTATTCCCGACGGCTCTACAGCCGCATATTTTCCTATCCTCGTGAGAGAGCTGCAGGGAGGTCTGGCTAAGATAGCTACAAGAAAATTAACAAGAAGAGTTTTAGGGCAGTGCACATTTTTTCGCTGTAGTCGAGCGTCGAGCGTCGAGCGTCGAGCGTCGAGCGTCGAGCGTCGAGCGTCGAGCGTCTCTAGTTTTTTTAATGGCTCAATAAAATTAAAAAAACCAATTTATTAATTTTTAGTTTTTTTTTATTAATTTATAATATATCTTTATTATAAGTTTTTGTCTGTATCCTTTTTAATTTTAAGATATTTCTAAATTAAAAACAATAAGATACAGCGGCTCTACAAAACTAATTTTTTTTTTAGTTTACCGGCGAAGCCCCTAATTTATAGTTTTTTTAATTAAATATATAATTTCTACTAATTATATATCATAATTAAAAAAACTGGTTTTTCTTTCTAATATTTATATTTTAAAGGTCAAAATATAAATTAAGAAAGAAAAACTAAGATACCTATCTTATAAATAATAGGTTTGTTGAGTTGTAAACCAGTTTTTTTAATTATGATATATAAATAAGTATTTATATATTTAATTAAAAAAACTAATAATTATGTATACATAATTCAAAAAAAAAAATAAATCATCCTTTGTCGGCGAAGCCGCCGTTTTCTTTGTTTAGTATGAGGATATACTAAACAAGAGAAAACATAAAAAAAAACCAGTTTTTATTGTTGTTTTGTTTTTTAGGGGAATTTCATTCCCTCCTTAGTTTTTTTTTTCTCAATAAGTAATTACTTAATTACTTATAATAGAATAAAAAAACCAGTTTTTAGAATTATCATTTATAAATAAGTATTTATAAATTTAATTTTAAAAACTATACTAAACAAAGAAAACCAGGGGATAAGGATATATTAGTTTTTTTTTATTAATTTATAATTTACATTAATTATAAATCACATAAAAAAAAACAAGTTTTGTTGAGCCAATTCTATGATAAGTAATTAAGTAATTACTTATTCCGGCACTACTAAAAACTAAAAAACAAAA
>NJES01000542.1:0-12809 GCA_002591395.1 Ophiocordyceps camponoti-rufipedis | reverse complement strand
TCTGGGATACGGCCGGCCAAGAACGATACAAGTCGTTGGCGCCCATGTACTATCGCAACGCCAACTGCGCCGTCGTCGTCTATGATATAACGCAATCGGTGAGTGTCCCTCTCGCTGCGGCATGGCGATATGCCAGCTGACTCCCCTTCAGTCATCTCTGGATAAGGCCAAGGCGTGGGTCAAGGAACTGCAGCGCCAAGCCAACGAGAACATCATCATCGCCCTTGCCGGCAACAAGCTCGACCTGGTCACCCAGCAACCCGACAAGCGGGCCATCTCTACCAACGAGGCCGAGGCCTATGCTCGCGAGGCCGGGCTCCTGTTCTTCGAGACGTCCGCTAAGACGGCAGAGAACGTTCGCGAGCTGTTTACGGCCATTGCCAAGAAGCTGCCACTGGATCAGGTCGGACCTCGGCACGCGAGGCCAGGCCAGCGACCGGGCGTGAGCCTGAATCCCGAAAACGCCAACACCAACGTGAGCGGGCCCTGCAGCTGCTGAATCCGCAAGCTCGGTTCCAGAGGGGATGGACTTCCCGGCACATGTGTGTCTATGATTCATCGTGTGACGGGGGAGATAGACTGGCTAGGGGGCGTGGCTTGGCCAATTACGCTGTGTGATTCTCGGAGTCGTGGGTTTGGACGGGCAGACGCATCCTTTTCTTTTCCCACTGTCACTTGGGGTTTCTATACATGATATCGAATTCTCCATTGCGATGTTCCTGCGAGCGTCTTTGTTACCTCGGCCCATCCGAAAGGTGCTCTCCGAAATTTGCCGATGCCCAGCGGGCGACAGAGAGTTGGAGTGTGCTGGTAGAGAGCTGGCAGGAGATGTGTCGATATTCGCACACCCAATTCGAGTCCCAGCCGTACCGAAGTTTAGCCTCGGTGATTTTATCCTAGAGCCAGCTCTTGGACGAACAGTCGTCTTCCTCCAAGCCCGCGCTGGCCAAGGAATTCGCCATGCTGCGATCATCGCTCCGGTCGGCGAGGCCGTTGGGCAGCGCTTCATTTGCGGCTGCTTCCCGTCGCCAATTGGCCGTGGCGGCGGCGTATCGCGGTAGCTTGCGGCTGAATGGTAACGTATGGCAGACGCAGCCAGCCTGTGATGAGACGAGAGCTCTGACATGCTTGCGCAGAGATCCCTCTCCGACCGCAAGACGCCCGGACCCGGAGCTTCAGAAACGCCGGTGCTGCCATCGTCCAAGACGTTGACCTCGCAGCGCGTCGCGCCGCCTGACGGCCTCGGTGAGCCCAAGCTCGGAGCTGCCACGAAGCTCCCGCCGACGCCGCCGACTCCGGAGGAGGTCTCGGGCGGACCACCGCGTCCCCCGTCTACCATTGACGATGTCGGAGAGTCGACGCTTCTTCAAAAAGAAATGCCAGCTGCGCCGCCACCGCCGTCACCTCCACCGCCTCGGACCAAGAGCTTCGGTCGCCGACTGAGGAACCTTGCATTCGGCGTCGTTCTGCTGAGCGTGGCCGGCTTCGGAGGCGGCGCCTTGTACTCGCGAAGCAACGACAACTTTCATGACTTCTTCACCGAGTACGTCCCCTACGGAGAGCAGGCTGTCTTGTACTTGGAGGAGATGGACTACAAGAAGAAGTTCCCGCACATTCAGGGGCGCGCGGCGTCGCATCAAGACAGCAAGCAGGTCAAGATTTCTGCGCAGAGCGGTGCCTCGTGGAGGGTAGCCGACAGCGGTGAGCCCAGCGGGAGACACTCCAACGCCTCTCCGAAAGTCAAGGAACTGGCCGGCAGCTCACCGAAGACGACGACGACGACGACTGAGAAAGAGCCGGCAAAAGCCTCCCCACCCGAGTCCAAGGTTCTCGAGCCAGCTGTCAAGTCTTCCAAGGTCACCCCCAAAATCGTGACAGAGACGGTCAAGGAACCCGAGGTCAACGAGCCGTCCATGTTCACGCGCCTCAAGTCTATCGACCTCATGTCTCTGCCAGACGCCAAGGAGCCCATCGTCAGGGACCTCGTTCGCATGCTGAATGACCTGATCCTGGTCATCAACGCCGACGGCGCGCATGCGAGGTACGGCACGACGGTGGAAAAGGCCAAGAAGGACGTGGCCGACGTCGGTGCCAGGCTTCGGGCTATGAAGACGGCCGTGGAGAAGAAGGCGGCGTCGGAAGTCAAGTCGGCCATTGGCGAGTTCGAAAAGGCGGCGACGGATCTCGTCGAGCGGGTGGAGCAGAAGATGGCAATGCAGGAACAGGGCTGGCGCCAGGAGTTTGAGGAGGAGATGAAGGCAGTCCGCGACAAGTACGAGGAGCGTGTCAGGCTCGTGACGCATCTGGAGCAGCAGCGAGCCGAGGCTACAGTCGAAAACCAGCTCAAGCAACAGGCGCTGAGCCTGAAGCGGGAGTTTGCGCGCGAGGTCAAGAAGCAGGTGGAGGAGGAGCGACAGGGCCGGCTAGGCAAGCTGGAGGAGCTGTCTTCGACGGTTTCTGAGCTGGAGAAGCTGATGACGGGCTGGAACGAGGTGGTGGACAGCAACCTCAAGACACAGCAGCTACACGTTGCGGTGGAAGCTGTGCGGGCCAGGCTCGAGGACGGGCAGAACCCGCGGCCGTTTATACGGGAGCTGGTGGCGCTCAAGGAGATTGCGACGGACGATGCCGTGGTGGAGGCGGCCATTGGATCGGTCAACCCGGCGGCCTACCAGCGCGGCATCGCGACGTCTCTACAGCTGGTGGACCGATTCCGGCGGGTGGCGAGCGAGGTCCGCAAGGCGTCTCTGCTACCGGAGGAGGCGGGAGTGGCGAGCCACGCGTCGAGCTGGGCGCTGAGCCACGTGCTGTTCAAGAAGCAAGGCCTCGCAGCGGGCGACGACGTCGAGAGCATCCTGACGCGAGCGCAGACGCACCTGGAAGAGGGCGACCTGGACTCTGCCGCGCGCGAGATGAACGGGCTGCAGGGCTGGGCCAAGGCGCTGAGCCGGGACTGGCTGGGCGAGGTGCGCAAGGTGCTGGAGGTGCGACAGGCGCTCGATGTAGGTGTCTTCGGTGACTTGGGTGAGATGGATGTGCTGACCTGGGTGGTGATAGGTGATTGCGACGGAGGCGCGGCTTCAGAGCCTGAGGGTGGATTGATGAAAAGGATGCAGGGGGTAGACGTAGTCTCGTATGTTTGTAGGTTAATGGGAGACGATAGATGGAAGCTTTTTTGTGTGTGTGTGTGTGGATGAGGAAGAGAAGAGGAGCTGGTGCCTTCGGCGAGGAAGAGGGTTGATGCGGTCGTGCGATGATACCTTTTATCAAAACACCAAGCAAAATCTGATTGATAGATGGCCAACCATCGTCCATCACGAGTACCATGACAACAGCGCGCCTCATCTTCACCAGCAGCTTATCAAAACACCAAACAAAATCTGATTGATAGATCGCCAACCATCGTCCATCGTCCATGACGAATACCATGACAACACCGCGCCTCATCTTCACCCGCAGCTTCGTCACCGCCGCACGCACGTACGACGAAGCCCTCTCCAAGCTCACCGCCCTCCCCCCCAACAAAACCGCCAAAGCCCTCTTCAAAGCCAGCGCCAGCACCACCAGGAAGAAAAAAGTCCACAGCCGAGCGCTCCAGGAGATGACAGCCTGGCTCGCCCACGCAGGCTACCAGCCCTCAGACCTATCGCGCCTGCGGACCGTCCACGTAGCCGGCACCAAGGGAAAGGGCACCGTCTGCGCGCTCGTCACCGCCATGCTGCTCCGGTCGGGCCTCTCCGGTCCGGTGGGGACGTATACGAGTCCGCACCTGGTGACGCCGAGGGAGCGGATTGCTGTGGATGGCTCGTCTCTTTCGAGGCAGGAGTTCGCGGATGCTGTTTTCGAGCTTGATGATCGGATTGCGGCCTCGACTTCGGAGCGGCCTTTTTTCTTTCGCTTTATGACGTTGCTTGCCTGGCACGTCTTTCTCTCTCGCCAGATGGAACATGTGGTCATGGAGTGCGGCATCGGCGGCGAGCACGACGCTACGAATATTCTTCCCCCGGAGGCCGTCTCCGCCACCGTCATCACACAGCTTGATCACGATCACGTTGCTATGCTGGGCGATAGTCTCGGGAGCATCGCCTGGCACAAGGCTGGCATCATGAAGGCTGGGGTGCGGTGCTTTGCGCTACGACCTGATGATCTAGCTGCTGCCGAGATGCTGCGTGCCCGAGCTGTGGAGAGGCATGTTGCTGGAGAGGCGCTCGTCGAAGTGAACGATGACGTCTTAAACGTCTGGCCCGGCGTCGACGATAAAGACACGCAGGAGACTCCCTTCACCACCAAAGTCCGCAAAGCCAACCAGGCGCTCGCAGCCCTAGCCGTGAGAGAACACCTCGGCCTCACCCGTCCAGACGAAACCCCCCTCGACGCCCTATCCAGCTTAACACCCCCCCTCCTCCAAGGCATGCGCGAGTGCCGCCTCCGAGGCCGACGCGAGGTCCTGGTCAGGGGAGAAACGGAATGGCTCCTCGACGTCGCTCACACGCCGCGCAGTCTCGAGGCGGTCGGGTCCTGGGCGGCCGGGTACTGGGCGGCGGCCAGGGGAGGTATGCTGATTCTTGTCTTTGCGGTGCAGCCTGATAGGGATCCTTTGGAGCTGCTTTGCGCGCTGCATCGGGGCATGAGAGAGATCCAGTCCGGTGCTTCGGCTTGGTTTCGTGTTGTTATCTTTGTTGGCGACAGGGCCGACAAGTCGCTCCAGAGGGCCCGTGAAGATATGGCTTGGAAGCTTCAACGGACGGAGTATATGTTAGCCAGGTTCATCGAACCCACCGTGGAAGATGCCCTTGGCTGGGCCGAGATGCAGGGTGAACTGGACTTTGAACGTCCGCTCAGGGTTTTGGTGACTGGGAGTATGCGGCTCGTGGGGGATGCTTTGCGGCTTCTTGACCCAGATATGCCTTCATGATGATGGTATTCTATCTCGACGTCTGCTCAGATGTGATTTATACAAGAGACAAAAAGAATCTGGCTTCATCTACAAGGCGTCCGCCTCTTCCAGGATGCTCAGCACGCCTCCAACCAGGTGCAGGCTACCCGTCACGTACGCCAGCGCCGTCTCTCCCCCGACGGCGAACTGTCTCGCATGGCCGATGGCCTCGGCAACGGACGGCAAGACGACCACCTGAGCGGCCGGATCCAGCTCGGCCCACCTCTGGGCGAATCGTCGCTGCACCGTCAGCTTGTCGATGGAGTCTGGATCGACCTGTCGGTTGAAAAAGTCGCGTCGGTTGCTGGAGGCGTGGGTGACGTTTGTGCAGAAGACGACGTGGTCGAAGCACGGCTTGCCGACCCGGTGGCGGCTCGCGGCTGCGTGGATCGCGTTCAGGAAGTCGACGGCTTCTGACCGGCTCTGCTGGTTGAAGATGAAGATTCTCGGGCCGGGGCTGTGGTGCTCTTATCAGCTCAAATCCATGGTAGCGATCATATCACGTACCAGTCGGCCGTCTCGTTGGCAAACCACTTGGACGACACCTCGAGGCTGTCCGGCGTGTGCGCGCCGTCGATATACCACGTCAATCCGTCCTCGGCCTTGACCTCGCACCGGCCGCGAATCTCCGTTTGCTCCAGACCGTCGATGAATTCGGGAGTCAGCGCCGCGCCCGGCTTCGGAGCCATGCCCAGCTTGTCGAGGGCCTGCTCCGCAAGGGCAATGGCCAGCGTCGCATTCTTGCGCTGGAAGTCGACGTCAGGTCGGATGCGCACGCCGTCCAGCAGCCGGGCGTCGACATCGAGCTTTTTCAGTACGGCGCCCTTTTCGGCCGCGCGCTGGCGGATGACCTCGGCGGCTTCCGGCGCCTGAGAGATGGTAAAGGCCGGTCTGCCAGTCTTGATGATGCCGGCCTTGTGCCAGGCAATCTGCTTTAGGGTGTCTCCGAGGGCGAAAGTGTGGTCGATGCCAATAGTGCTGATGCCAGCCGCGACGGGGCTCTCAATGACGTTTGTCGCGTCAAAGGCGCCGCCAACTCCCGTCTCGTAGACGGCCACGTCGACGCGCTCGCTGAGGAAAACGTGCCAGCTCATGAGCGTCAAGAAGCGGCTGTAGATGGGCCGCGATCCCGGCGGCACGCACGAATCGTCGGTCGATGCGCCGAGGCCATCGTAGACTTGGAAGAAGTACTTGGCAAACATGTCCTCTGAGATGGGCTTGGAGTCGATGCGTATCCGCTCGCGCACGGCGACGAGATGAGGAGACGTGAAGAGGCCGACGCTGCGAGGCACGCCGTACGCCTGTCGATAGCGGCCGAGAATAGAGTCGACGTAGGCGCAGGTGCTGCCTTTGCCTTTGGTGCCGGCGACGTGGATCACGTTGAGAGCCGCGAGGTGGGATGGCTTCATATCGTGTCAGCCAGCCAGCGAGCAGTAAAGGCAGGCTAGATGACTCGCCTCGTAACCCAGTCGTCTGAGATAACAGCGCATCTCTTCCAGGCTGGCCTCGTCGGGCCTCTCGCCCGCCTTGCGCCGAGCCTCGATGACGGCGAAGGGCGTCTGCAGCGAGTTGAGGGCATCGAGAGCGTCCTGCGGCTGATATTAGACGGCCAAGAGGACGGTGAGGTAGTATGGCCGAGAGGTACGTTGTACGATCTGGCGGACGAAGCCATGGCTCTCCGGAACTGGTGATGGACCGGCCCGCGGCCGAGCCCGAAGCTCCTAATACGAATCATCCGGGGTTGCCAGTTGGTGAGGACTGAGGAGCTTCTTTTAGAGCTGTGAAGGTGTGCGTGCCTGAGGCATCAACGATTAACAGAGTGACGATTGTGTGTTCAAATAAGGTTCACTACTCGCACATCGCTACGATATCTTCTGGCGATAACGAAATCTCGTTTCTCAACGACATGCTTCTTCACTCATCTCGGAAGAAATCAAACTACATGGTTTCAAACTCGATCGCCTCCCCATATCTCTTCTCACTCCATGCCTTCATTCCGCTGTTCAGAGCCTCGGCAAACTCGCGATCGAAGCGGAGGCCGCTGTCGGCAAAAGAGGGCCTCGCCCGCCACGTGAGCCAGTCCTCGGCCATGACGCCGTCCGGCGCGCGCAAGATACCGATGGCCAGATCGACGACGGCCTGTTTCTCCGAAGGTTGGCGCCTCTTGCAGGAGAAGAAGACGGTGGCGCCGCAGACGCGGCAAAAGGAGCGCAGGACGCCGTCAGACGAGGCGTACGTCTGAGAGGTGCCGATGGCCAGGTCCACGCCAATGGCCGGCTCGCATACGGCCAGTGGCACAAAAGCCCAGCCGATGACGTGCGTTCCCGTGACGAGGCGGCAGTCGTCGCACGCGTCGATGACGGCTTTCCATTTGCGCGGGTCCCGAGGCGAGACGAAGCGCGACATGAAGGTGTCGTCTAGCACCTCAGTTGTTGGCCTCGACACGGTAAACGACACGCCGCCGCACCAGCACCGGGCCCGCAACCTGTCGGAGCCGTCCGGACCGACCTCGGGCTCGCATTCGACCAGCTTGGCCGTCTCATCATTCGGATCCGGGTTCCAGCTATTGATGGGCTGGTCGCCCATGTGGGTGACGATGGACGACAGGCCGCCGCCTTTGGCACTGGAGCTGAAGACATGGTTGCGGATCTGAAATGTATCCGGGCCGTAGTCTTTGAAGATGGACGGCGTCACGGTCCATATCTTGCGATCGATGCTGACGCCGCCGATGTGACAGCCGCAGGTCGAGCAGAATTCGTAGCTGTACTTGGCGCCCGGTGCCAGGTACGAGCCCAGGCTGGATTCATCGACGAAGCTGGGACGCGTGCCCTCGGGCAACATGGTATGGAAGATGCAGGGCGAGCCCGTTCCATACCGGCACTTGCTGCAGTGGCAGAGGTAGGCGACCACCGGCAGTCGTGAGACGGGCACCTCGAGCGACATGCGCACCTTGCCGCAGAGGCATTCGGCCCTCAGCGTCCTGGTCTTTTCGGCCGCCTGAGCCGTGCTTTTCTGGTCCTCGTGGGCCACGGTTCCGTCGTTGTCCTGCGTCATGGCGCTTCTGGTTGGGTATGAGGAGCAGGTGAGTCAAGATGGTTAGATGGATAACCAGTGGATTACCAGAGAGAGAGTCGCTGTTCTTAAGCCCGCCGCTTACATACATGAGGCTTATGCTACCTAGGCTTCCACCGGCCTACTCAGCGGACCCTGCGATATTAGAGGGCGGCGAGACAGAGGGCGGCGAGGGGAAAGCGAGCTGCATGACGTGGTAAGGCTTACTTCGTACATACTTACATACTTACATGCCTATCTAATGTTGTACAAACGAACAGAGCCCAAGCATCACGGATGATAGCGTTTCACTTGCAATCCGATGCTTGGCTTAGCCGCGGTAGATAGAGTTCTCTACATTGGATGTGTAAAAGACTAACCTTTGTGATCCTGGCGGCTGGGCTCATGTTCTAGACCGGATCAACAAGCCCTACAGCGGCCCAGCGGTAAAGACGCTTACTTGGTGTTACCGAGAATCGTCATCTAAGTGGCGGTAGATATAGCAGCAAAAGGCAGAATGAATCTCATATAGATGGGCAGTTTCCAAGCTTATCATGAAGCCCTCACTACCAGGGACTCGCAGCATCTGTCGTCGTCACCATCATCGACACTGGGAAGCCAACGCTGTCGTCTCTGGCAAGCAGACGCACACTCCCGTTCAACAATTGCTAGCACCAGCAGCTGGTCCGTGTCCGCCTTCACCAAAGAAACTTTCCTCAACTCACAAGTCCCCGTCCCTCGACATCCACACACTTCCTCCCTCGCAGAACGGTCCTCGGGATAGATCTGCACAGCCGCGGCGACCCTCCACCAATATCCCCATCTCCGACGTACCATCTATCCTCGTATAACGGGATCAAATCCCTGACGCCCACCATCGCCGTCCCCGGCAAACCACCTCTCTGGTCGCCGCCCAAGGGAACCCGGCAACTGGAAAAGGACCTGGGACTCGTCTTCAGAAATTAGATACAGACTGTCCTCTCGAGCTGCTGTTCCGGGCTCTCTACTTGACCTGCCCTTCCTTTGACTTGCAGTCGGTGGACGTCGTCTCAGATCGCTATATTATTCGGACCTTGCTTTCCTTCGCCGACCCCGGTGGCCTTTCGCGTCAAGGTCACTGTCGTAAACAACACGGTCATCTTTGGCCACGTCAAAGGGTTGAACTACAAGTTCTTGGGTCTCAATCGTCTCCAGGGCCGCCATGAGGAGCTTAGAAAGGCATACTTTACCAGACAGATGGCCGGCAGATGATGATTGTCGTTGGTGCCAAGAGAGCTGGCGGTCATGCGCTGTACAAGTAGGATCACAAACACAAGCAGATGGTCTTCAACAGACGGCGTGTCGGTGTGACTTTGCCAGCTGATTGATGGAGAAGTGGGATGGCGAGATTAACGATAAAGGGGAAGGGGATAATGATGAAGGGAGGATGAGACGTGAAAGTGTGGACTTGTCACCATCTTGATGGTCTGGGTATTAACTCGGCCCTTCTATTAATAAAATAATCACGGTAAAGATTATCCATCACCTGGCGATAAGGGGAGTGTGTCTGCTTCTCCACGACTCCATCACTATCAGAGGCCAACTCAACCAAAGATTCTCAGCAGATCCTATTCTGGATATGCGAAAGCCCATAAGCGACCTTCTCATCCGGCAGCACAAACACGCCCGCCGTGTCCTTTCCGCACGCGCCCTCGATGCCCCTGAGAAAGCTGGAAGAGTTATAGCTCCCGTACGCGCAAGTATGCCCGTTTCCGTTGCCGAAGCTACACCCGTAGGCGACGGCGGTTCCGTGCACGTAGGCAAGGACTTTTTCAAAGTGCCGGCCGTGGCCGCACATGGCGTTGAAGCCCTCGATGGCGGAGCGCGCGTCGAGGCCGTCGACGTAGGCGCCTGTGCAGATGTACGTGTCGAAGATGGTCTCGTCTGTGTCGCGGCGTCGTCGAGAGTGTTTGGAGGGGCCGAGGTAGGTCCAGTGTGTGATGCCGTCTGCGCTGCGGGTGCCTTCGTAGGAGCCCGAAAGACCGGGGGGCACTGGCGAGTAGCTTGGACGGATGCCGGTTGAGGCCGAGGGGAGGGCGAAGAGGAGCGGAGAGACGAGGAGGAATGTTAGTTTCATGGTGGAGAGAACGGCTTTGTTGTCGAATGAAGATGAGATTCTTTCGGGGACGGGGATGAGTTGAAGTGGGCGAGTGGTTATGAGGTTCGTTGTACATGGCCATCACGAGATCGACGAAGGGAGCGGCATGCAATGACCGCTGAGCCTGTAGGTCGTTGTAGCGGATGCGGAACGGGGTGACTTCACGCAAACGTCTTGCTGTCGTGATCGACGATTGGGTTGTAGCCGCTGATCTGCAGAGCAAAGTCCGGCTCAAGCAGGGAGAGAACGTTTTCTTTTATTCTTTTGAGATGCCGTTGAACCCTCTATACGACGAGATGGAGCCGGCGTAAGCCTTGTTCATTGCCTGTAGGCTGTAGGGAATCATTGCTTATCATGGCGAGCTCGCCGAGCAGGGTCAAGCCGTTCACCACCCAGAACGGTTCGTGAGGCTGTTCCGATGCTGAAAAGTGTAGTAAATGAAGTCACCGGAGCCCGGCCTTTGTATTCGTATGGCAATCATTAAAGAAGGAGGTCGGGGGCGGACGTATGAACGCCATGTAGAACCCTGAGGTCCCCGATGTGGAATCCAGTTCGAACACGATGCTGCAGCTTTGCATTTGTCGATGTCCGAACCGTTTCATGGGAAGTCCTTTCACAGGGAAAGACTGATTAGAGTCACTCTCTTGACCCCCAAGCCGACTGGATCCAAGCCTAGAGCCTGTCCGTCTGGTCGTGTAAGCCCACCTCTGGCCCGTGAAAGCGTCCAAATGGCGCCATTGAAGAGAGTCTATGTCCGTGAGTGTAGTGCTCGGCGGCATCATAGAAGTATGTATACAGAGATCATCGGCGACAGACGCTCTGCGCCGAAAAGCATTAGCCGGAGGATCCCAGGTTCCGTGGAAAGAACGAAGACGAGAAGAACTAGGCAATGACCCAGTACCTAGTGTAGTGCAATGAGAAGAGACCTCGTAGCCATCATCTGAAAGTCATTCCTTCAATTGCATCACCGAGAATGGTAATAACGATGCTGAACGCCGCAAGTCTGGGCTTGGCGGAAGAGAGTGTCTTCTGGAACCTGGCTGCAGTCGTCAAGATCATGTGAGATCACGTGAGATTCTCCGTAAAGAGCTCACTGCCGGCATTTTGCCGCCGTCTCTCAATGTCACCCGCCTCAACCCAAAGCGCCGCTCGGTCCAATTTTTTTCCACCAGCCCGAGATCGACATGGCCGACGACCCAGAGAGACATCGTCTGCAACTCGAAGACAGCATCAGCCGGCTTCGGGCCTCTCTCCAGCACTGGCTCACGTGGGATGCCGAGTACGAGGCCCTCAAAGAGGAGGTCGAGGCCGTTTCAGATCATCAGGATGACGAGCTGCGACGCATTCACCAGGCTTACGAGGGCGATCTTCTCCGCGACAGGGAGCTCGACGAGATATTCGGACTGCAGGCGCTCCGATCCAGGCGGCAGATTGTCAATATCCTACAGAGACGGATAGACTATGTGAATCAGAACGTCGGCTCCTTGCGCAAGCAGCTAGACGCTCAACAAACCGAACATGACGCTGCCGCTGAGCCACCAGGCTCCGACGAGGCCGCCGAGCCCGTCACCGACATCTTGGAGGAGTTGGACGATGAGGGCAATGTCGTCTCCTTCCGTCTCAAACATCCGGGCGAGTCATTGCCCCGCGTGCGTGATGCTCTCGACAAGGCCGGTGTCGACGGCTTCAAAGACGACACCCGGAAAGACGACACCCGGCAACGCGTTGATTCTCCGGCTGGCCAAGCACAGCCAGGTTCGACGCGTGTTTCGGCTCAGACCCCGTCAAGTAACCATGCTTTCCAACCTGAGTCTTCAAAAGAAACGTCCGAACCGCCGGTCGAAATGTCGCGACGAGCCAAGCGAATCGACGATATCATGAAGACGGCCCGAGAGCAGGAAAGTATCAGCAAACAAGATCCGATATTACCGGAAGACGAGGACGTGGATGACGCAGCACTCCGTCGGGAGATGATTCAGTACGGCAGGAGCGACATAAATGCCATGGTTGCCGAGCTCGAGCTGGAACAGGGCGACGAGCCTTACTCTGACGAAGAAATGGACGATGACGACGATGACGGGGAGGATCGATACGGTCGCTCCACCGGCCGCCTCGTCTCGGATGACTACCGGCAACGCATGCTCGAGTTGGAGAAGAAACACGGCATCAGATCACGCTTCACCCAGGATGGAGACGACCAAGATCAGCCTTCAGACGACGAGGGCATAGGCCTCATCAAGGTCAAGCGCCAAGTCTCACCCTCATCCTCGAAAGCGCCACCTCTCAAGTCAAGCATCAAGGACAAGCAGACCGAAGCCGACCCCAAGAAAGGCGTGCGGTTCGCGCAGAGTCTAGATGTCGCCTCAGCCGACGAGCCACCTGCCCTTTCCACCACCACGGAAGAAACGGAAGAATCAGCAACTAACCCGCTCGGCGATGTCATCGAGCGGGCCGGTCCTGGCGATACCATGAAGCCTCCCGCGCCACCGAGGGCCTCTCGCGCGCAATCACGTTTCAAACAGGCCAGGCATCTGACAACCGCCGTCCCCCCCGGCCCCCTCGACGCCCCCCCCCCCACCCCCCACCCCACCACCTCCCAACCCCCCACATCCCCCCCACACACCCCCCCCCACACACAACCCCCCCCGACCACACAACCCCCCACCCCCCCGCCCCCCAACCCCC
>NJES01000541.1:0-12917 GCA_002591395.1 Ophiocordyceps camponoti-rufipedis | reverse complement strand
GTTGTGGGTATTGGGGGGGCGGCGGCGAGTTTGTTGGGGGTTTTGACCGAGGCGGCGATTGGGATGTAGGTGGGATTGGGTTGATGAGTTGTGAGTTGTGGGTTATGGGTTGTGAGGATGGGTTGGAGTTGTGAGTTGGGGTTGCGGGGGGGTTACTGAGGTTTCTATCATGATGCTATGAGAGATGATTACTGAGTGTGATGCCGTTGTCGTATTTGTACAAGTCTTTTCTTGAGTTGGGGAACATGGATAGTCATGTCTATGAAGAGAAGTGACTACTAGTTTCTGGAGGTCTTTAACTCTTTGTCGGCCTTTGTGCCCAGAACAGAATGATCTGGATGCTCATCATGATCTCTGTCGGAGCCATGAGCAACTGGGCCTCGATACTGGATGTCGTAGTGGTCAGAAGAGGGAGAAATGGAAGGAAAGTTGATATGAGAGTTGGCCGGTAGACCGGGGCGCAGGAGCAGTGACCATGAAACGCCAGTGGCTGTTGATAAGTGTGTGTGTGTGTATTTGTTTCACCCCCCAGAAGAAGGGAAACGGGATGCAGCTGTTAACAAGAGGCAGCTGACTGATGATACTGAGGCCGAAAAGTGTCAAGAAGAGCGAGACTCTTCCAAGTCGATGGCTTTATGTCCGGCGTGTAGTTGGATCCAACGTCGAAAGCCCACGCTCTAGGCACCCAAGGGTGTAAGGCTGCATCATACAGCCTTACATGTCCTTGTAGATAGGTCCAAGTCTTGATAAATATCTCGAAAATAGCCTTCAAATCTTTAATAACTTCCCATTTGTGAGCTGTAGGGAACGCCTTCCTCATGGACTGTGTCATTAAATACGAAATCCATAGCAGGCTTAAATTCTATAGCTTGTGGAAGCATGTAAAAGGTTGAGTTCCATTGAATAAGCGAAGCTTCCACAGGCTCCCAGTTGTCTTGCCGTTTACCCTTTGCTTTGCAGTATGCAAAGCAGTGTGCCGGCATTGCGGGCAGCGGCCCTCGTGCTCCGCGGAGTCGATCCTCGTGAGCAGCACGAGGCTTCGTACTAGGAGCGCGTTGATGGCCATCTGTGACTCCGCGCCGAGCCTCAAGATCTCCCTCTGCTCGTCGTAGCTGGCGGGCCGCATCGTAGGAGGCAGTACGGGGAAACTTGTTCAGTTAACCCTGTTCGAGAGGGGTATTTGTTCCTCTTGCTCGGGATTCTGTAACGAGTGAGGAACGCTCGATTTCTCACACACACGAATCGTTGTGAAGCTGGGCAAGTCACTTAAGGTATGTTGCTTTGTGTTATCGTTGTCGTGATATTCAACGATTGTGAAAGGTTTCTGCGCTCGACACTTTGACAAATAGTCCATGGTAGATCCCAAAGTCAGATCAGATGTACGCGTCTAGGGCTAGAGTTGACATGGCAACTTGTCCCTGACTGTCTTGAGGTGGGCCTTGAGTCTTCCTTGGACCCAGAGCTGAAGACGCGCTGAATCTGTGGGGTTGAGGCTGTCCGAGTTGTTGGTTTTGTAGTTGCTCAATTTTGCTTTCGGTTTCGTGTTGTTTTTTCTTTTGTTTTATATGTATTGAGGTTTCTTTCGAGTTCTCCAGGTAAAGTGCATTAGCTCGCTCTTGGCCGTTTCGAAATTTATAACGCACTGGCTTGCCCACTCTTTGCAGGCTTGCCAAGCACTGGCAGCTGTTGACTTGTCGCCGTTAAGCCTGTTCTGACACTCATGAGGCCGGTGTCATCGGCGAACCCTACCGCTGACTTCTAAACAGAAGTCGAGCATTGTAAAGCCCAATGCGCAAAGGAGGCAAGGACGTGATGAAGTCCATGGAAAGGTGAGCTAGAGGTCTTTGCGGCTCAGAAGCACCGCAACCGTAAGGATTGCGACCTCCATTGGCCGGTTCTTTCGACGATGCCGGCTTTTCGCTAAAGAGGCAAAGAATTCCTTCTCTCCTTGTGCAGTCCAAGTCGGTTTCTTGCCCGTTCTGGAAGTAGGTTGCTACTGTTTGTTGAGACCCTGTCTTCTTCACCGAGTCTGATCACGTATCCGAGTTGTGATGTCAAGTCGGCATTGTTTGCGAATGCTCCGTCGGTGAAGACGTACAACTTTGCGCGTCGAAGATCCAGTGCTTCATACTTAAGTGGTTGATAAAGTCTTTCTCAAAGTCGAATCCGCTAGCTTGTCGACTCGATTCCCCTTCTTTACTCTCTGGTTTCGGTATAATCTGTTAAGCTTATTCCCTTCTTAAAGGACTTAGTTTGCGTGGTTGTTTCCGTTCGCCCTTAGTCTGGTCTTTGTAGCTTGGCTATAAATCCAGAAGATTCGTGTGATTAGTTGGGTTTATAGGTTTCGTCTCATGTCCTCTCAAGATCGATTTCGACTCCCTAGGGGAGATTGTATAGTTTCTCGTTTGTTGTTGCAGCTTTCACTAGGGAATGGATTGTATCCGCGTGCGTCTCAAAGGGTTCGCGGAGTTCGAATCGAAAAACATCTTTCATGAGCAGTCCTCCAATCTCTTCGCCATCAGATTGCTGGAATGGTTGTCCCGGAGTGTTGATCTTTCCGTTCATTCTGAGCTCAAGTGCGTACTTGTAATCTGCTTCTTCTTTGCTGAAATGTATTGCGTTGGGGATTGAATATCTTTACCGGCGAACACTTCGAGACTATCGTAGGCCGATTGTGTACTTCCTGTTCAGAATTGGGCCGATCTGTACGCTTGTATACTGTCCAGAATAGAACAAGATTGTAACAAAAGGAACACTGAACGACTTCGGCCGGGTTGTAACAGCACTTAGCTGCCGGGCACGGGCCGCGCTTATTGTTGTCATTTTGTTAAGTTGTAGTGACCTGATATCGGGACTGCCGAGTGGCAATCTGTAGGGCAGATGCCTGATAGCTGCCGTATTGTAATGTAGAGGCCAGTTCTCTTTCTGTCTATTCGTCTCTTGAGAAAGTTTGTAGTTGTTTCGTAGATTATATAGGTGGACGGTGTTTCGTTGCTGAATTGTGTTTTTGTATCGTCAACGTAGCAAATGGCTCGGCAGTATGGCCGGCCAATGTTGTTATTCTTAGCGAATATGTCGAGCTGTTTATTATCAAGAATTTGCTGTAGCTCTAGGTGGTGCTGTCGTTTGGGAACCTGGGTCGATGCCAGTAGCAATAGGAGAGGTCTCTTAAACCGGCATCCGTTCCTTTGAACCGCGCCTTTAGCAACTCATCTGGCCCATCGGAGCGACAACTCGAGTGTTTCAAGCGTACCTTACAGCCTCCCTGTTTCCAGAAGTTGCTCCCGTCTGCCGGGCGTCGCTTTCGATAGGTCTCCAGCGAGTTGTGGAGCATCGTTCTGGCTCTTCCGCCACGTAGAGCATCGTGATGCTTCTTTCGTAGGCGAAACGACACAACTCGCCTTCATTGTGAAGAGGGTGTTGCGGACTTGCTATCGTGTCCTCATCTGGGAAAGAGGAAAACTCTAACAAGGGTGGGCATCGGGTAGAGTCAATGACACGCGAGATGTGCAAATAGATTGTGACGCGTTGTATCCACAGCGTGTTCAGAGTTCATCTACAAATACATCTTGCTAACGGCGTTTACTGTCATTCTCACCACCCATATCTGTTTATGCGTCGGTGACTACCACCGATACCCGAGATACGCCTCGTCACAACGGGAAGCTACGCAGCATCTGTGACTCGAGCTCTCACGCCCTCTGACCCTGACAGTCGAACACATTTGACCTTCTTTGCAACTCCTTTTAGTCACTGATAACCTCTTGCAGTCGTTCTTTCCACGTCTTCTGCTTCGTCTCTAAGGTTGGTGGCCAGTCCGTCACTAATGGGTTTGACAACTTCTGCTGTATCCCTGAGCCATCTCCCCGAAATAGCTACGGGATGCCGAATCTTTTCGCGTCAGTCATTGCCTTTTCCCATGAGTTGAGCCACTTTTCTGGGGCTCTCTCAAATCCACGGATATCCGCAAGCAGGGCTGAGTAGTCCCCTTCTGTTTCCTTCATCATATATCCGTCAGTGGGTGTAACGATGCTTTAAGCGTTTTGAACCAGTCTCGAAGTGTGTCCTCATAGTCTAACGCGGAGGCCTTGACGTCGCTGATTGATCCAACGATTAGGGCGCGGGCCGAAGTGATGAGCTTGGATTCGTTTTGGTATGCCTTCATTCGAGAGTCGAAGTCGCTCATATGCAGATAATCCCCTTTTCCCGGTGACTGTGAGGTGTGTGAGGGCGTTGCTAGAGTATGGAGAGTTCTGTGTCTATATTCCTGGCACTGCCGCCAGGGCGAGATGATGAACGCATTCAGTGTCCAGTCTTCAACTCCCCGATCACAAGGACCTGGCCGGCATCATAGGGGCTGATGCCTTGCGGAATGTTTGGTCATTGTTTCGGAAACTTATGAGGACCACCGAAGACCTTGATAACGAAGCCCTGACTGCTCTTGAGGTCGGCATTGTCCCCTAATCTGTGTGTATGTGTGTTTATTTAACGCCACCGAGATGGCGCTGGCCGCTGTCCATGCGGATACCGGCAAGTAACTCGCTAGGGGACGTAGGAGTTGTTGAGAGCAAACTGCTGCTGACGAGGGCATCGACGGTAAATGGCTGGTAAAGTAGCCGTCCGTCTGGGGATGCCACGCGGTTGACACAGCAGCCGATCCGAGATAATGGTGCGTCGATGGCCGAAATGACCCGCTTGCCCGCAAGCTTGTGGATCATATCGCTGGGCAGAGGCATGGGATAAGCATCCGGGATGGCCACGCTGTTCAAGGGCCGGAGATCGACGAGATGCCTCTCCTTCACTACACCTTTCACCGTCTGGCGGTTGACGAAGACCGCCGAAGTGATAGGGCAAGGGACCCGGGGCCCCTCCATGCGGTCCTTCTCATGGAAGGCGTCGTGAGTGGCATTAATGAAGGCCTTGTCGGCACGGCTAGCCGGGTAAGGGCGAGAGTGAAGGCGTATAAGCGTAGCAATTTTTGACTTGTTTGTCTCTGACTTATAATGCTTGTAGGCGAACTGAAAGTCCACCTTCCCCTGTGCGGTTAATCCGTTGGATTTGAGCTTATTGAGATAGACCTCCATTTTCCCTTCTTAGTATTCCGCAGAAAAGAGTTTCCTATAAGAAGGAAACTCGAGGTAAAGAAAGACGGAGCATATAGCTCTTTCAGCTTCTTCCAGATCAGCCAAGGGTCTTCAATGTGCTTTATCTGGGTTAATAGCCCATCTGTGACAAAAGCCCAGGTCTCTTAAATGGCCCGGGTGAAAAGACCATGTGGTGAGAGGCGGAGAAAGATCTCTTCCATCTCTGTAAGCGTTGTTTTCCCATCCTTTAGGTTTTGACCCCTGATTTTAGCAGCATAAGTTCTTCGACTGTACTAGCTTTGAGTTGACTTCTAGACAATAGCTCTTCGTAATTGTTTTTGAGTCTATTGAGATAGACTTCCATTCTTCCTTTGTATTCAACAGAGAAGAGAATCCCTATAAGTAGCAAGTTGGAAGTGAAGGAAGATGGATTATATAGCTCCTTGAGCTTCTTCCAAATCAGACAGGGGTCTTCTATGTGCTTGATCTGGGTCAATGGCCCGTCTGCAACAAAGAGCCTCAACAAAGCCTTAGCTTCTTCTGCCTTATTATGACCTTCTTGCTGTACAGCAGGCCACAGCTTCTCACGAATGAGAGCTGATTCCATCCGAAGGGCCCACGAGGGGTAGTCCTTGGAGCCAGAAAGCTGGGCGAGATCGAAACTCCCTGCGTACACTTCGAATCCCCATTGTTTAGCTTGTCATAGGCGTCAATCGACCCAACAAAGTCCAGCCCAGGGCAAGAGAAGGTTCCTCGAGTGAACTTGTGCTGCTGATATCTTTCGGTAACGTTCTCGGGCGCAAGTACAGCTTGTATAGCTCGTCCCGGCCCAAGATCGCTTTCCTTTGCTGCGTGAAAACGTGTAACAGGGTACGTCCGAGGTCTTTCGTCTGCGTTCGGGTAGAAAAGTCTTCTTGCAGAATCAGCCGAGCCTGTTCCCGCGCGACAACGAGTCGGTCTCCATCAAGACGGCGGTAAAGCCCATGTTTCTTGCGTATAGAGCTAATTGCCCAAAGACTTGGCTGAAACGTCCAAGAGTGAACTTGTGCTGTTGGAATCTTTCTGTGACGATTTTCCGATGCGCCCAACGACACAGCCCTTTATTTACTTCCTTGAGAAGGGATGAAAAGGGCCGTGAATATCGACATGCTTGATCTTCGTAGACAGCTTCACAGCTTGTTCTGTTACTACAGCCGTTATAGTGTTGTACGCGTTGTTGTTCGTGAAATAACTCGTCTCTGGACGCCTCTTCCGCACGCTCTTTTTATCCGGTTCGAGCTTATAGCCCTCTGGTAACAAGACATCAAACAGCTCATCAGGGGTCGAATCCCGTTGGTAGCGGTTGGTCATGACATCTGCCGCATCGAGCAACGACGAGTAAATAGCTCTCCATCTCCTTCATCGAATGCACGAATAATGAGGTGTTGGGTTATCAAAGGAACGGTAAAATAAGGAGAGAGGTAGGTAGGCAGTGTCGTATAGATATGGCGATCCACCAACCATTGACGTAGAGAGGTTGCTCGGCGACCTTTATTCCACCCAGATCGATCAGACTTGCCAGCCTCGGTAGAAGCTCGCCCACCACGGCAGCAGTAATTGCTACCATGTAAGTGCAGACACAGCTCGCGGCATAGATCCATAGGGTCTCCGTAGTCTCGAAGTGTCATTACCGTTTCCCACTTGTCATCCACTGCGGGCAATGCTTCTCTATACCACGAAGGAAGTGAGCCTCGCAGTATCGCACCGTGTGCCTAACGTGCCATTCTGAGGCCCGGCCTTCTGGGTCTATGCCGTGAAGGTAGTCTCCAAATCCTGAAGTTGGGGTCAGCGGTAGTCCCGACGAGCCCCGTGCCGTGGATATGCTTCCACTTTAGCTGGATGCTAAAGCGTGTCTGTAGGAGTTGATGTACTATCTTGTACATCCACGCAAGCATACCCCGGTCTTCCTTATTCATGAAGGCTCGTACGATCGGGACTATCCGCCGATACTCTTCGTCCCAATACGTCCAGATCGCTTCGACGTCTTCTCGGGTAGCGAGGTGCTTATAGTTAATGTCAACTTCGATGTATCGTACCCGAGGAGTGGCAAAGAGCTACGCTTGCTCTTTATGGAAGCAGACGTAGAGGAAGGTCTCGCCGTTGTATTGTCCAGGTCCGGCCTCACCGTAGGAACTCGACGTGTACCCTCATGCTATCCGATCCCGCTAGTTTATGGGCATGTTGCTCTTCTGAAGGATTAGACGTACGCCATCCTCTTTCTTAGCGAGGTGTGCATGTCTGACAGGGCAACGCCACTGTTGTCCTCAAGGAATCTCCGTAGCTCTGCAGACTCCGCTGGATTGTGGATGATGTTACTTTTCCCAAGACGACCCCCCTTCCTTTGGGTCTTGTGGTCTGAGAAGATAGCAATTACCTCTTCTAGCTTCTTTCCTTATGACCTTGTCCCGGTTTAACTTGGCCATGTCTGGCGTGATATTGACGATTTTCTGGCGAAGCTCGGGAGTCCCCATAGATGTGGGAGCCTACCTACACTCGTTACAACCAAACCAGTCATAGAAAGAGACTCCGAGGCTCTGGGCCTTCGCAAGTGCTTCCACGACCAAAGGTTGTAGTGGCGAGCCCAGTCTAGCGTTATCTCTGTGTTTGAGAAGCCCGTCTCTGAGTGGGGGAAACTGCTTCTCAATGCTGTCCAGATAGAGGTGAAAATCGGTCGGGGATTGCCCGACACGCTGGTGGGCTCGGTCCAGGTTGAGCTCAAACATGAGCTCTCGGTTCTAGGCGTCTTCGGCACGAAGAACACCGGAGCACCGCCCAGACTGTCCGATTCGCGGATCCATCCTTGCGACTCAATACAATGCTTCCCGCATTGTCGCCCCGTCCCTCTCTGGAGAACCCAGCAACCGATCGGGCAGAGCTTCTCGCGCATCATCTCCTCTGCGTAGGTCGTGTTTGTGCGTGTGTTTATTATAGCGGCACAAGTCAACTGGTGCGTTGCAAAAGGCGTTGACAAAGTCGTATTGATGTGCCTTTCGTCGTCAGTTCACAAAAGGTCGTTAATATCGTCTTCTCCGCAGCCATTGTTGCGGGAAGGAAAGTCTGTGTGCTGTATGCAAAAGGTAACAAAGGTCCGACCACAAGTTGCTAGCAAAGAGGCTGCCCCTGTCAGACGCAACACCTTCGGGCGCTCCAAAACGGAGTTCGCCTCACGGTGACAGAGCTCTGCTAAGTCTGCCGCCGAGATTGTATCCGACGCGGGAAGCAACAGCTGAGTGAAGGGTTGGTTTTTTGGGCGCGGGTGAGCGTGTGGAAAGGTCGGGTTCTTTGTCGTGTGCCTGGGTGAGCAGGACTTCTGCGGTGTGGTTTGGTGGCTCTGTGCTTTCCGGTGGGCGTATCGGGGATGCGGCCCCTTCAGTATTGATACCCAGATAGTACGTGGAATTTGAAGCCGGTTCGCGAATTTGCTCAAGTCCTAATTGTGCTCTGAATGTCATGAATTGCTGCTTTGAGAGTGGCTTCGTGAGACCATCTGCTGCCATCACATTCGTAGCTTTGTATGCTACATTGAAGTGCCCTTGAAGCAAGGCTTGACGTGCCCACGCATTGTGAACGTCAACGTGCTTCAGAGCCGTCTTGATCTTCGGTATTTGTGTATCGATCCACAACGACGAGTTTGGAGGGCTTGTTGGGCGTAGACTGCCGTGTCTGAGGCAGCCTCTTCTCGCTGAGGGTCATAAAAGACCTGCTCATTGAAGCCCACATTAGCAGAGGTCAGCAGCTTCTCCTCCCTGATAGCCGGGATCCAGATGATGAATTGGCGTATGCCCATATAGCCCACGAGATAACCGAGGTGGGCTCAAGGGGCGAGGGGGTCCTGGGCTTTGTTGGCTTTGACGTGCTCCAACGCCGTGATGGTCATCGGATAAGCCACACACCCGTAGGTCCGAAGGTGTGAGAGGTCGGGCTTTGGGTTGACGATGCCTTTGAAGGCAGGGTTGTTCTCACGAAGCCAGGTGTACCAGGCTGTATAGTGCCCTGCTTCTCGGAGGCTTCGAATATAGTTAATGAGCCAGTCCTTCCAGAGATGTTGCCGCGCAACCGCCCTCGAGGCAAATGCCGCAAACCCCGTCTTCCCAGTGATCGTCATCCTTGTCAAGGCGAGCCGGGCGTAAAGCACAGCGGTGGAAACCACGTCATGAATCCCTTAGAACCGAGGTAGACGCTGAGTTGAAGGGGTGAACAATGATGACCGCGGTTGACGCGGAGATGACTGTCGTCAATGAATGAACGGGGCGATCCATGTTTGAGCGAGAAAGAGAAAAAAGGTGCCAAGCTGCGAAGCGCAGAGTTTTCGCCTCACGCTTCTCGTGAGTTGCTGTGGACCTGTCTCGTAACCAGCCCGCCACTCCGTCAAACTGTAAGAAATGCAACTCAAAAGACAATTAGAACAGCAGCAAGGACAAGAACCGACTTCAAGCCACAGCCAGCAAGCTCACTGCAACGAAGAGCCAGCCAATCGGTCAACGTACCTAGAATATGCCCTCCCGAAACTGCCAGATCCTCAGTTGAATGCCTCTCACCCCTAAAGCATCAACTCCCTCCGCAGCCCCCCAAACCACTCCGCCGAAGCCCTCCCCCCATCACCAGCCCTCCCCCCCCGCCTAACCGGCGGCGCCCTCCCCAAGTTCTCAGCCCGCACCGCAGGAACGCGATGCCAGCCAAGGATACGCATATCCTGCAGCTCAGGCCAGAGACCATCCGGCACGCCGCCCTCCCGTTCATCAGGCGGGAGGTACGAGGCCGAGTAGCGAGCGGGCAGGGCGGTGCGCCAGGCCTTGACCCAGCGGAAGCGGCGCGGGGCGTCGGGGCGGGAGAGGTGGATGAGGCCCTGGGAGGAGCGGTAGACGATGTCCGGGGGGAGGAATTCGGAGAGGTCGCGGATGAGGTCGGGGATGAGGCAGTGCATGACGGGTCCGGAGCGGTGGTGAGCGGTTCGAGAGGCCGTCTTGAACAGCTGGTGAAGGCAATGGGCGATGACGGTCCGGGCGTGATCCTTCCGAGCCTGCGCCCGTAGACGTCGATGGGAGGCATCAGGAGCCGTCGTCAAAGGCTCACAGTCGTTGGCAAGCAGCTCTTCGAGAACAGCGGCGCGATACTCGTCATCGACATCGCGAAAATGCGGCACCAGGTGATTGGTAATGGCGTCGACGGCCGAGGCGAAAGCACGAGAGTTGATAAGCGCACGCGTCCAGCAGGACCAATCGTCGAAGCTGGGCTCGACGTCGTAGAGAGGCGAGCGCATCAGATGCCAGACGTGACTGATCTCACGCATCGACGAGGCACTCATCTCGCCGTGTTCGAAGAAGCGGCGCATCTGACGTATCGGCTTGGTGGAACAGACGTAGGTCCAGTTCAGCATGTTGGACCACGTGTGAGAGGGAATGGGAATCTGGTAGCGTCTCGAGACGAAGAGCAAGACGTTCAGGCCCAGGATGGTGTCTGACATGGTGCCAAAGGCCTCGACCAGGGCATCCAGCAGGCGGAATGTCGGCCGGATGGGCGAGTCCGGGTACAGGTAACGGCCACCAACTGGCCGGATGCCGGGGGCTTCGTCGATGGGCTCAAAGGTGATGCCGTAGTGGAAGCCGAGGATATCATCGCGGATGCCCTTTTGATTGCTAGAACGAGCAAAGGCCACCAAGGAGACGCAGAGAAACTCCTCGTCAATGGTAGTCGGGTAGCAGATGGCGCGACGAAAGTGAGCACCATAGCCACGATAATCCCGCCCCGTATGCCTCAGAGCACGCCTCCAATCGCGATCAAGCCTCCAATGCTGGCGATTCCAAGGCTCAAACTGCAAGACGCTCCGGCTGAGACGAAGACTGTCGAGATACTGCACCATCTTGCCCGGCATGCGGCCCGGACCGGACCGATGCATGTCACGGGGAAGAACGGCGACGCGGGCGCGGTCAAACTGGTAGTAAGCGGGCTCCGTCATGAAGCGGCCCTTGATGAACTCGAGCCAGGTCTTGGGCGACCGTTGCTTCTGCAGGCCGAGACGAGCGGGGGCGGCCCAGAAGCGCTTGACCTGTCGGGTGTTGACGCCGGCGCCGGCACAGCGCATCATGACTTCACAGTCAGTGGCGTCGACGAGGCCATCACGAGCCTTGTGCAGCGCCTTCATGCCAGCCAGCACGCGACGATGATGATTTCTTACGCCGAATTCATCCACCAGCGTGCAAGCAGACGTGAATTGAGCCATGGCCGACGAGATGTTGAGGCCGTGGGCGACGTCGAGCCCCGGGTTGGCAACAGGGTCCAGGCTGCGGACCATCTCGGACAGCGTGGTAGCCGGAAGCTCCCTCGCCTGCTGAACAGCACGGGCGTGTCGCGGAGAGGAGCAATCGCCGAGCAGCGCCGTCCACGCAATGAAGCATCGAGTGGTCTGGCCAGGATCTCCACGCTGGATGGCGCTGAGGAGGCCGTGAAGATGGTCCTCGGTATCAGAGGATTGGTTTCCATCCAGATCAGCAGCTTCGGCATCTCTCAGGCTGGATGAGGGAGCTAGACGACGTCGTAGCCGTGGACGGGCCAGCGAGCGAGCCAGACGCTGTCTTCGGAGGAGGGAGCTCGGTGACGGGGCCATGAGGCGTCCGGCCAGCGAGAGTGAAGGAGTGAGTGAAAGAGGGAGAAGCTGGGAGAAGCTCCGTACTGCGGCTCAGAGCCGTCTCCGGTGTCGAATCTGCTCTCTGAACGAGATCTGGACGCGTTGTTATTGTTGAAGAAGCTTTCTGCTGCTCAACCTCCAACCTCGTCTCTGCAGCTACCTGGAGCGGGGCATCCATTTCGCGGGGCTGGGACCGACTGAACCCCGCAGCGGGAGCTAGAGCCGAGGAACTCCGTTATGCTCGATACGTGCATATCTATCTAGGTATGTACCTATCCGTACTCGGGCATACCTCGGGCTTGGACCTTGATAGCTGCATCTGCACCGCATCCAGCCTCCACCCCAAGATTTTCCTCAGCCTCGCAAGGCTTCCCCCCCTTGATTCCAACCACGAATCCCGTCATGGCCGACGCAGCCGAAGAAACAGGCCACGTCGCCGAGCCCCTCGACCTAGTCCGCCTCCTCCTCAACGAAGCCGTCTTCGTCAAGCTGAGAGGACACCGCGAGCTCAAGGGGAAGCTCCACGTACGTGCTCGTCCCCCGGTGCAGACCCGCCGCTAAGAGTCTGCTAGGCGTACGACAGTCATTGTAATCTGGTGCTGGGAGAAGTGGAGGAGACGATTTATACGGTTGATGAGGAGGATGAGACTGAGAAGGATGAGGTCAAGGTGTGTGCGTGGTGCGTGGAGGCGGTGTTGCGTTGACGTTGGGTTGACGGTTCTTGCAGACGATAAGTCGCAAGTCGGAGATGCTCTTCGTTCGAGGTGAGACGCGCATATTGTACACGTTGATTATTGCTGACGCTGGGAACAGGGGATAGCGTAGTCTTGATCTCGCCGCAGACGCCGTTTTGACGTACGAGTATCGAGCTGGATGATGGGACAGGCATCGAGAGCGCAATCACGACGGATGAAGCCACGAGAAGTGTTGGAGAGAACACGCGGTTCAGACGAATTGCGGACATTGAAAGCCGTATGGCCATGGGAAGGGCGTTGGAGCTGGCAGACGGATGACGGCAGTGATGGCAGTGATGGATGGTCCATGTCGAGGTCCTTGGCTTATCACGGCATATCCGAGCTCTACTTGACTTGACCAGATGGCAAAGAAGCTACATGATGAGCAGCCCAGATTGCCGCCTCCTCTGCTGCCTCCTCTGCTGCCTCCTCTGC
>NJES01000540.1:0-12918 GCA_002591395.1 Ophiocordyceps camponoti-rufipedis | reverse complement strand
GCGCAGCGTGTGTGCCGAGAGGGGGACAGGCGGTGGGGAGTGGGAGGGGGCAGGGGGCGCGTGGGGGGGGGAGGGGGGGGGGCGGGGGGGGGGAGGGGGGGGGGAGGGGGGAGGCGGTGCGGGAGAAAGGGAGGGAGGAGGGGGGGGGGGGAAGAGGGAGGGGACGAGCGACAGACAAGAGGTCAGTAGAAGGGAAGCAAGACGTGACAACTTACTTTTAGGCGCCGGTAAAAACAACCGCAACTCTCTCAGCCAACGTCCAAAACACGCGCAAAGGAAGAGTCGTCGCGAGCCGATGATGAGGGAGGGGAAAGGGGAGGGGAGAGAGGAAAGGGCTAGGGTGAGAGAGGGAGGGAAGAAAAAAAAAAAAGAAGAACGTGGACCGCGAGCGGGAACGGAAAGGCGGAACGAAGCACTTTTTTTTTCCCCTTCCTCCTGGCTTCCTTTTCCTTGGGGCTTCCCACGACTCGCGCTGAGTAGGGCAGGTATGTACAGTTACTTTGCTGTGGCCCCGACGAGTTCCTAGACTGGGTCGCGCGGGGAGGCGAAGGCAGGGTAAATTGCCTATCGGCCGGGGGCAGCAGGGAGTGGGCGTTGTCGAGAGGGAGGGGGTGTGTGTGTTGGTGTGCGTGTTTCTTTGCGCGTCCGAGCTCTGTGCTGATCTGGCGAGCTTGTCAGTGTGAGCTTTGGGTAAGGAGCCAGGAGTTGGGGAGGTGAAGAGGTGGGAAAGACACCGACAGCCAGCCAGTATATGACGACGATGTCTTTGAGAACAGCAACTAACCTCTTTTCAACCCTCTTCGAGGCTCTCTCCGCCTCTCTCTCCCACAGCGACAGCAGGTGAAGTGATGATTTTGCACCGGCGACGCCCTCCACGAGCAACGACGTTGATAGGTAGGCGAGAAGGAGAAAAAGCGGGCGTGGGCGCAGCAACTGTGGCGCGGGCAGCCAACCGAGACGCGGCTTAGGTCAGCATCTCTCTCGCCGTCTGGCCCAGACCTCGGACGAGACGAGACGGACTCGACGCCACGACGCGGGCATCTCGCATCTCGGCCTCCTCTTCTGCATCTCCAAGTCGACGGAGCGTGCCTGGAATTACCAGACGGCCGGTATCCGCCGCCGTACCGGGTACGGTCTAGCCAGGGTCCTGAGAGCCCTCGGTCTTTTGTCGTCCGTGTCAGAAGAAACTCTGGTTCGGGTCCACCATCGAGTCCACCATCGAGTCCACCTCTGTCGAGTCCATCGTGGCCATGAGCTTGGCACGTGTGCAGTCGTCAGCCAGCTCGGCTATTCGACTTTGGCGAGCAGAACTCTATCCCGCACGCCTCGTCTGGTAGTCTTGGACTGAGGCACTGATGCCCTGATCCACTTACTCTCGTTCAGTCCCTCATAGCCCTCGTTCATTCTCACAACAACCTGATGGACGACGAACGTGCGTTTGTATGTACGAATATTCATACCAAGGTACGCGCGTACGAACTGGTCACGGAGTAAACGCACAAAGTCTGTACTTCGTACGGATACATGAGCCGCAAAAGTCTGTCTTCATCCCGTGGCCGTTGTCTCACGCGTCCGAAACGGCAGCCTCTGCTATTTGTATCACGACATCGAACCATCGCCAAGGCGCAAGCCCTGTCTCGGCTGTGCCAGCGCGCCATCCTCTCCCTGCATGTCCCGCCCATCATCCGCACTGTTTCCCTTGCCTCGGTCTTCCCTTGCTCTGCCCTAGCCCTCTGCTAGCGGATGCGGCTAGTTGGCAGACACCATCTGCTCTCTTGTTGCGCCTCTAGCCTCGTGTCTCTCCCTTCTCCCATCAACCATGTTGCAGTGTATGAAGGTATGATAAACCCCCGGTGGTAACAAACGGACGGGTGATCGTCGCCCGCTCTCTCAACCACATCTTACGCCTTCTCGCAAATCAAACGGCCCGATCCATGTCGGATCCGGGATCCTCCAGCTTCCAACAACATCACGAGCCAGAAATGCCGCGTCATAGACCACAGCTTGCCAGACCAGCTACTAGCGCCCTGTCGTTCGTCCATCCGTCTGGCACGAACCGGCAATCTCCGTTCACAAGCGCCCAGGGATCGTCGGCCAGATCCGTCAACTCGACTCCCATCACGTGCCGAGCCACACGTTGCATTCTAGTCTCAACTACCCAAGATAGTCTTGACCCTGTTGATTGCATTGAAACCTCGTATGCACATGGACCGACTGCTCTCAGATCCCATGCACATCTAAAACTCATCCCTCATGTCTGACCCCAATCTCAGATCGGACCCACGCTTCTAAGCCGCCCGCCGCAATGATGGCCTGGACGTTGGGAGGCAGCTCGCCGACCCGTTCCGTCCAGACCGTGCCGTTTTCTCCCTCCCGGACCTCGACCACGCTGCGTTTCAGATCCCACGTCAGCGTCCAGCCCGTCCGCCGCGTCGCCCGACGACGATCCGTAGACGGGAAGCAGGCGCGCAGACGCTCGACGAGACGCGGCACTTCGAGGCCCATCAGAGCATTGTTGATGCTATTGCGCGCAAAGATGTTTCCAAAGCTGCCGGCCACCACCAGCGGGATCCCCTTGGCCAGCAGCGCCGTGGCCGCCTGCTCCCGCGACGAACCGCACCCGAAATTCCAACCGCTGACAACGACGTCGTTTGGTTTGGCGATGTTGCGAAACTCGGGATCGTAATTTTGCATGCAGGCCTGCGCCATGTCCTCCTTGGTGACGTTGTCCTGGTACGTCATCTTTCCGGGGTAAATGGCATCGGTATCAAGGTTGTCGGCATCGCAAAAGACAATCTCGCCGCTGATCTTCTCGGGGAAGCCTGCAAGAATCTCCGTGGCAGGCTGTGCCGCAACGTCGGGTCGCTCGATCGAAGGCTCCGTCTGCTGCCGTTGCCCGGCTCCTTGCTGGTTTCCGGTTCCCAGCCCACAGTCGACGCCAGCCCAGTCTGCCGGCTGACGAAAGGCTCCCGGGCCGGAGATGTAGCCGTTGAGGGCGCTGGCCGCAACCACTTCGGGACTCGCGAGGTACGCCTGTGCATCCCGCGAGCCCATACGCCCTTTGAAATTCCGATTGCTCGCGCTGATGCCTACTTCACCCGCCTCCAGCAGCCCCTGTCCGAGTCCGATGCACGGCCCACAGCCGGCAGGTAGCGGCTGGGCGCCGGCGTCGATCAGAGCCTGCCAGTCGCCTGCGGCCTCGGCGGCCTGCTGCTCGGGAGCCGAAGCCGCTGCAATGTAGAGCTGCACCCCCTTTGCGATTCTGGGGTTCGTCGTAGGGTCCGCTTTGGCCGCATCCTTGAAGACCTTGGCAGCCGCCGCGAGATCCGACGCTCTCGAATTGGTGCACGACACAATGTATGCTCGGTTGATGGCGATCCTCTTGGGCTCGAGTTCAGCCAGCGGCGTCGCGACTTTGACTGAATTGGGACCGGAAACGAAGGGCGAGAGGGTCGAGAGGTTCAGGTAAAGCTGCTTGGCATAGACAGCGCCCGGATCCGCCGTGAGGGGTTTGGCAAATAAGTCGTCGATCCTTTGGTGGTTGATGCGCTTCGCAGTCGTCCGGTCGTCAAACGAGGCTGCCTCGGTCGCCTTGTCTCGCAGCCAGCCCTCCAAGGTCCGGTCGATGGGAAACAGACCGCTGAGTGCGCCCCATTCGGTCGACATGTTGGCAATGGTCAGCCGGCTGTCCACTGGAAGGCTCGCCATGGTCTCCTCGGAGCCAGTAAACTCGATGGCATGGTTCAGCACGTCCGACTTGAATAGACCACAGGCTGCGACGATGACATCCTTGCCCGTCACGCCCACCGGCAGCGTCCCTGTGAGCGTTACTCGTGCAATGGGCGGTATCTGCCACCATGTCCGCGACGTCACCCATATACTCGCAGCATCCGTCCGTACAACGGGCGTCCCGAGACAGCCTATGCCACCCAGATGGTTGGAATGGGAATCAGACGCCACGGCCATTGTGCCCGGCCACGCATATCCCTCTTCCACCATGATCTGGTGGCCGATACCCCGTCCGGCGGGATAAAAGTCCACTCCGTGGCGTCGGGCGAAATCTTCTATTTGTCGGTATTTCTTGAGATTGGTATCGCTCTTATTTTGCACATCGTGATCGAGCGTCATGACAAGCTGCTGCGGGCGTCGGACCTTTGTTGCGCCCATCGACATGAACTTGAGGGCGACCGGCCAGGAGTTGTCATGAGTCATGCAGTATTGAGGCGACAGGCTGATGTAGTCGCCGCTCCGGACGAGCTTTCCCTTGGGCAGATCGACAGCATAGCGTTGGACAATCTTTTCCGTCAATGTCTGCGGTGAACGTCTCTCGGAGGATGGGAAAGGGATCTCTTGTTCGCGAGCCCGGGTTTGCGCGGTGGTGGTCAGGGGCCGGTAGAGTCGAGATGCTGAGGCTGGAGCCGCATGATGACGTGCTCTTCCGCTGGCAAAGCAGAGAAACTGTGTTAAAGGCTTGAAAATCGAGTTAGATCTTTAAAAGAACCGTTCTACAGACACAATTGTTGCTTACCGGTCTGCTCATGGTGATGCACGGAACGAGAAAGCCGGAAGCCGATGTCGGATTCGTGTGGAATGTTGCCCGCTCGGTCAGGGTCGGATAAGCAGCACTTGATTGGCTACCTGGCTGAACTACGGCGAAACCGTCAAGGTGGGACTTTTACTCCAACTGGACATTCAGTCGACTCGAGTGCTCAGAGATGCTGGGGTTTCGTGAGATGGCTGTTGTTTCGCCTGGTATTCATATTGCAGTTCTTTCACCGAAACCGGTGCGTGTGTGGTGTGATTCATCCATCAGATCGCGTGTCCAGCGAGGAATTAGTGACATTGAAGATCCAGCTCAGTTGGCTGCAAACGCTAACCTAGAGCCTCGTTGCGAACTACATACGATGCTCTCTGAGGCAGCCAACAATCGTTCTATTCTTGGATTACCGCTGCCGACTTGCGAAATAGAATGAACCAATCAAAGCTTTTCGCGATGCTTTGCAAGTTGCAACTCAAGTCTGAGGTGTGGGTCAAAAGTTATCGCTGAGTCAGCGCCAACGGCAGGCAAACAACAGCGTCATCATCAAGCGCCAGTGATCGGCGCGCGTTTCGAAAAACACCTGGTGCCTGGTCTCGATTTTCCGCTCTTTCACCAGCTGGTACCGTGATTGCGGAGTGACTCGAACCGTCACCGATCATGGCTGCCCCTCCGACTGAGCAGCGGGAGCTGCAGCTGGTCGAGAGCCTCGACTTCAGGATTCTCGGCATCGCCAACCATGAAGAGAAGCTAAACGAGCTTCTTCAGCGCTTTCTTGCCCCGCTGCTTCTCAAGGCTGCCAGCGAGCACTCTTCTGTCCGGACAAAGGTGCGTCGAAGCCGGCAGTTCACTCGCTTTCCGGAGAGTGCCATTGTCCTCGCGGATGATGATGAGAAAGGCCGCTTGACGCTGTCTTTCGTGAACCCAGGCTGACAATTCTTGAACAGGTTTTTCAAATACTGGGAAGACTCAAGACCTTCACACGGCCCCCAAGCATCGTTCTGCCTGTCGAAAAGCTGCTCAAGCAGTACAAGTCGAATCAATCTCCAGTTGTTAAGCAACTGGATCTTTCTTTCGCCAACCATAGTCTCGACCGATTGGACGCAAAAGATAGGATGGAGCTTATTCCCATCGTTCTAGGAGGACTCGCTGCTGAAGAGACTCTGCCGAGCGCTGCGAGTATGCTCAATATTGTCCTTCGGCTGCTTCTTGACCTTGAGATACCACCCCGGGGGAGCAAGGAGGATTCCGCCTTCAGGGAGGCGATTGGTCTCTTGAATAGTGCGGATGCTGAATATCTTGCCAATGTAATTGGTATATTCTTCCGCTTGCGCACACCAAGGGAATCCCAGGCACTGGCCCTTTCGAATCCCTCTCTCTCCCAGCAAGAGTTGGCTCTGTTCTCCACCGAAAAGGACGAAAGCGAGAAACTGTTCAAACGATCATCACAGTTGAAAGCAAAGCTGGTCGCTTTTCTGGCCAGTGGTGCCTTTACAGATGAGGAGAAATTCCTGCCCGCTCTATACGCTGCGTCCGGTCCCGACAAAAGAGCCGCCTCGGCTGCCGAAGAGATCCTCAAGAGGAGCTCGGTCTCACTGGAAGACGACTCACTGATTCAACGGCTTTTTCACGCGCACTCGGTTTCTCCGGCCGCCGGTCGCTCCCGCATACTGGGTATGCTGAGCAAGTCTACCGTGTCGACGAGGATGTCAGACAGAATAATTGACGTCGTTGAGGTTGATCTCGACACCGACGGGTCCGCTGACTCGTGGCAGCGTCCAACCAGCGTTCTGGAGCAAACCCGACTTCATACGGCCTTGTTCCTGTACCTATCATGGGTCGCTCGAATCGGACCGTCGGCACCCCCCTTTACTGTTGGCCGGCCGCTCATCAAATACATGCAGTCCTACATTGAAAAGCAGGGATGGCCTTTACCTCTGGTTGACACCCACGATGCAGTCTATTTGCGGTCCAAGGCCTACGAAACACTCGGTTCGCTAGCAAGGACCGCCGACCTCACTGTTACCGAGCGACTAGACGTGGGAGATTGGCTTTTCCAGTCTCTTTCGGAGGATTTCACGAATGACGCAGTGGTCAGCATCGACGGTGCTCTCTCTACCATGTCGGCTAGTATCCCACCGAGCATTGGGGGCAACAACGCGTCTCTGAAAAGATTGCTGTTGATGCACATGACTCTTCCCGAGGGAGCCCCTGCGGTCCGAAGCACGCGTCATGCTGCTGTCAAGTGGGCAAACCAATGTCTTCCCTTCTCTGACATCCTGGGCCGATGGATCGACATTTTGGCAACGGCCGCGCGACCAGACGAACGCAGCGACGTGGTTGAACAGGGCGCCAAAGGGCTGGATCCTTGGACGAGATCATGGAATGAGGATGCATCGCCTCTGCCCGATTGGAGGGATATGGTGGCAACTTTTTGCGACATTGGTGAAGACCCGAATAGCCGGCTACTTAAACGAATCAATGGGACGTCGAATCCTTCTCCTCCCCCCTACGACAGCTTCTGCACAAAGCGGCGGTCGATTGTTGGCGCTGCGTTGCGATACTGCCGTCTCATCCTGTTTCTTACGGCTCTCGACGGCTCTGATCAGTATCCGAGCAGCATGCAGGTGCTAGAAAGACAGGTCCGGCAAGATATTCCCACCCGGTCGCGTATTCGAGAATACCTAAAACTCAACGGCTCGTATGTCAACCTCTACCTCAGGTCGTGCTTGTGGAACGCCAGGAATTCTCCGTCCATCACGGAAGACTGCATGGACTGCTTCACGGATGTGGCTTCCCTCAGTCCTAGGGAAAGTCTGGAATCCTTGCTTGATGGCGGATTCAGTTCGTTGTTGCTTCAGCTCGTGGAATCCAGGAACAAGAAGATCTCGAAGTTGACTGCGAGGGCCGTCGGCATGCTCATCGCTCACCCGGCCTGTCCAGCTGAAGACTTTGACACCTGGTGTTTCAAACTGCCTCTGTTGATTACCGAAGCAACGCGGCGGCCTGCTGCAGAGATGGACTCTGTCGAGGGCGGCTTGATGGCTCTCGCGCACCTAAACTCTCGCTCCGTCTATTATGACCGTGAATTTCCGAAGAAAACGGATTATCCATTTGATCTTTTGGTTGATGAATATTCATCCTCTTCACTCTACGAGACCGCGCTCTATTCCTTTTCAGAGCTCTGGACGGCAAGACTGGCTCTACCGCCAGCGGACTCTGTCAGGAAGATTGTCGAGAAATTGACGGCACAGGCAAAGAAAGGCCGCGAGAAGGCGGTCATCGCTCTCGGACACCTCTCTATTGGTCTCGAAGCGGCCGAGAAGACTGAGTTTACTGACACTACCGGGCAAAATGCCGAGACTGGTGCATCTAGGACCGTCCTTGACACCATTCTCGACGAGCTCTTTTCCCTGTACGACTCGGGGCAGGCCGAGCTTCAGTTCTCCGTTGGAGATGCGATATCCTGCGTCGCTGCCCGCTGGGACTCAAACACAGTCGCAATAACCATGGACGTCGTTCCTCGAAACGATCGTTACTTTGCTCCGGCAAGAAGTTCTGTTCTAGAGGCCGTGATTGGTAGACTCCTCCGGGCTTGCATGGACACGAAGCCATCCCTACTCAGGTCGGCTAGCATCTGGCTGCTCTGTCTCATCATGAACTGTTCGCACCTGGACCCCGTTCAGTCTCGGCTGCGCGAGGTACAAGCCGCCTTCATGCGACTGCTGGCCGTGAAGGACGAGGTGGTGCAGGAGACGGCTTCCCGAGGTCTCACTCTCGTCTACGAGCGTGGTCAAGGCGATCTGAAGGCCTCCTTGGTCAAGGACTTGGTCTCAGCATTCACCGGATCGGGGACCCAGCTCAAGGTTGGAGAAGAAACCGAGCTATTCGACCCTGGTGCTCTACCCACAGGAGAAGGCAAGTCTGTCACGTCATACAAGGACATTGTAGCCCTGGCCAACGAAGCAGGAGATCAAAGACTGGTATACAAGTTCATGTCTCTCGCGGCCGACGCGGCAACGTGGTCGACGCGATCGGCTTTTGGGCGGTTCGGGCTCAGCAGCATTCTGTCCGAGGCGGACATGGACCCCAAGCTATATATGAAGCTCTACAGATACCGATTCGATCCCAATCCCAACGTGCAGAGGTCCATGGACGCCATCTGGAAGGCCGTGGTCAAGGACCCCAACGCAACACTGGACAAGCACTTTGGAGCCATCATGGAGGACCTGCTGAAGAGTCAGCTGGGCCGTGAATGGAGGGTGAGGGAAGCCAGCTGTGCAGCACTATCCAGTTTGATATCAGGACGGCCGTTTGCGCAATACGAGAAGTACTACAGAGAGGTCTGGAAAACATCGCTCAAGGTACTCGACGACGTCAAGGGAAGTGTACGCGAGGCGGCGCGGAGGCTCTGCATGAACCTGTCAAACGGCGTTGTGCGGCAGCTCGATGAGGGCAACCAATCGTCGGTGGCCAAGTCGATGATGCGAGAGGCTTTGCCTTTTCTCTTGTCGGATAAGGGCATGGAGAGCACGGTGAAGGAGGTACGGATGTTTGCCACGATGACGGTGCTGGGCATCTGCAAGAAAGGAGGCGATGCTTTGCGCCCCTTTATCCCCGAGACGATGACGCCGCTGCTCGGCCTGCTCAGCACCATCGAGCCCCAGGAGATCAACTACCATTACCAGCGAGTGGGAGAGGATGGGCGCGATGAGATTGACAGACTACGGTCACAGATGGTGAACCAGTCGCCCATCTCAGAGGCAATCGACGACATGTTGCGCTTCGTCGACGCGGACGTCCTGGCCAAACTGGGGCCTCGTCTCGAAGACACGATCAAGTCGGCGGTGGGAATGCCGACCAAGATTGGCTGCAGCAGAGTGCTGACGACGCTTGCCACGCGGCATACGGACCTGTCTCTGTGGGCGAGCCGTTTCCTCAGGCTGCTGCAGAAGCAGGTCCTGGACAAGAACGACGAGGTGAGCCAGTCATACGCTCGAGCGGCAGCCTACCTCTGGAGAAAGGTTTCGGAAAAGGAGCAGGTGGACTTTTGCGAGGCCTTTGTGAACAAGTATCTTGCAGCGGAAGACGAGCGTCGGCGCCAGAAGATTGCCGATGTCATCCTGGCCCTGGCCAAGATTTCGCCCGACGTCTTCACGGCTAACGAAGGCGTCATCTTACCCTTTGTCTACCTCGGCCGCCACGACACGGACGAATACACAGCCAAGATGTTTAACGAGGCATGGAGTCAGCACGCGGGGAGCGGCCGAACGGTGATGCGATATGTCACAGAGATTGTGGCCTTGGTCGAGAAGTGCGTCGACGCGACGCAGTGGTCACTCCGACATACAGCGGCCTTTACGGTGGCCGCCATGGTCCAAGACGTCGCCAAAGCTACGGATGCAACTGGCGGGATAAGCGAGTCCATGGCCAGAGAAATGTGGCCGGCGCTGTGCAAGACACTGGCTCTGAAGACGTTTCCCGGCAAGGAGAAGCTGCTGGAATCCTTCTGCAAGTTTGTCGAGCAGGGTCGGGCGCTCTGGACCGTCGACGAGGAGGTTGCGATGCTGATGACACAGATTGCCGTCCGGGAAGCGAAGCGGAACAATGACGAGTACCGTGTTCATGCCTTTCGCTGTCTGAGGCAGTATTCGAAAGCACGAGATGATCTGGACATGGCGCAGCAGGTGGAGGCCATAACGAAGCCCTACGAGGACAAGATGGATGTTGACTGAAGCGGCGAGGCGAAGCAGTTGGGCGCATAACGAGGAGTGATGCATCCGTACATGTCATAATAGAGCCGTAGTGAAAGATATATCGATATCCATCCCCAAGTCTCGAGCAAGACGATGGAGAGATGGATGAATCTGGGTCCTGTTCACGTGACTAGGCCATCAGCTGCCATGTCACGTGCCACCACAGCGTAGGACGGCGTGCTCGGAAGTAGGACCCACCGAGCCGTTATCGTTGCGTCACTGCAGCTGCCTGCACACTTCCAGCAATCGCATATCGACAAGGGCAAAATTTCTTGATGCCTCATCCACCAACGCAAACGGCAACGACTGGACAGTGACTGCGATCGCGACAGAATCCGAGGCAGCAACTCGCTCTGAAGGCGAACAGCCTTGCCGTCGGTGTCGATGGACGAGACCATCTCCACCTTCGTCTCCATCACGGGGGCGAGCGCAGACGTGGCACGGGGCTTCGTGCAGCTGGCGGGCGGCGACTTTGAGCGCGCAGTCGGCCTGTATTTCGAGAACCCTGATCTCGTGTCCGGCGTGGGAGCCGATGTCTCGGCCAACGATCCGCCTCCGCTGCCGACTTCTGAGAGGCCCAGTCTCGGCCGGCAAGACTCTGCCGGCGTGATCCACATCAGCGATGACGAAGCCGATCAAGATCTGATGCACCTGGACGAGGGCGACGACGAAGATGACGGCGGCTTGGCTGCTGCTGCCGGCTCCAGCAGAGCTGCGGCTCTTCTCCAGGAAGAGGAAGATGCGGCCATGGCGAAGCGGTTGCAGGAGGAGCTCTACGGGGGTGGTCAGGGCTCTGGCGCGGGCGATGAAGACGGCGTCAGAGCTCCTATCGCGAGAACTACGGAGACGCTCATTGCGCCCGACCCGGCTTGGGGCGGCGGACCCGAAGATGATCTGAACGTCGCGTTTCTGGAAGAGATGAGAAGGCGTCGGCCACTACCACGTGAGATTTCTTCTATCAACATCATCCACTCCTACTGACAGTACTTGATCAGCTCGAAGCGGCGGACCGTTTGGCCAGGGCATCTGGGGAGATGGCGGCTCATCGTCGGCGGAAAACGGCAGCCACGCGCGGAGACTGGAGGATCTGTTTCGACCGCCGTACGATCTGATGACGCGCGCGCCGTGGGACGAGGCTCGGACCCTGGGCAAGAGTCTCAAGAAGTGGCTGCTCGTCAACCTACAGGATATGAACGACTTCAACTGTCAAGCGCTCAACCGCGACATATGGAAGGATCAGGCGGTACAGGACCTGGTGGAGGAGAACTTCATCTTTATGCAGTACGACAAGGACTACCCGGACGCAGAAGAGTACGTCACGTTCTACCTGCCGCACCGAAGCTACGAGAACCCGGACATGTTCCCGCACGTGTCCATCGTCGACCCGCGGACGGGCGAGCAGGTCAAGGTCTGGAGCGGGCGGCCATTCCCCAGCGCGAGCGAGTTCCACGCGGAGCTAGCCGAGTTCCTGGACCGGTACAGCCTGGCGGCCAACAGCAAGAACCCGGTGGCCAAGGCGACGACGCGGAGACGGCAGCCGGTCGACGTCGACCGGATGACGGAGGACGAGATGCTGGAGATGGCGCTCAAGAACAGCCTGGCGGGCGCCGGCGAAGGAGGCGATGAGGCGGGGACGGGCTCGGCTACCAGTAATAACCTGGACGATCCGGACGCGTTGACCAAGAGTCCTGGCCCGAGCGGAACAGAGGCTTCGGAAGACAAGGGGAAAGGCATCGAAACTACCGAGACTTGTCCCTTTGACCTCATCTCCGACTCGCAGCCTCACACGGAACCAGAGGCAGATGCAGCGACGACGACACGGATCCAGTTCAAGCACCCAGACGGCAGGGTAATCCGACGCTTCCGACTACAAGACCCGGTACGACGAATCTACGAGTGGCTCAAGGCCGAGCCACTGGCCGACAAGCAGGGCGTCAAGTTCGAACTGAAGCGGATGCCGCAGGGACAGGACCTGCTGGAATGCCTGGAGGGCACGGTGGAGGAGACGGGGCTGAAGCAGGGGACGGTAATGGTTGAATTTGTGGAGGACTGAGGGAGGGCGGTTTTGGGGGCTTGTGCTATAGACGGGGAGGGGGGGGTTCGGTAGGGATCAGGGGGATCGTGGAATGAAATGGGATTGTTCTGAGGGGGTGAGTGCGGTGAGTTGTGAGGATGTGATGGGGGGGGGGGTGATTGGAGGGATGGGATAAGGGGATGGGGGGATGACGTTGGGGAGATGGAAGATGGATCGGTGAGGAGAGGGTCGTCTTGGTAGATGAGGCGAATGACGATGATGACTATCGGGAGGTATGAAGTGGTCAACAACAGGTCTTGAGTTGAACCAAGCCTACGTAGGAAGTCTGGCTAGACGGAGATGAAGCGTGGCAACGAGCAGGTCATGAGTTGAACCCAAGTCTGCGTAGGAAGTATACCAGGACGAAGAGATGAACCTGACCAAAGATCTACCATCAACATTACGCATCAACCACCATCTCCGTCGAAACCATATCCGTAGAAACCATCTCAGCCAAAGCCTTGGCCTCTTCCTCCCACCCGCTCCCCAACCCAAACGGATCCAACCCTTCTCTCTCCCCCATCCCATCCCCAACTCCCATCCCTCTCTTC
>NJES01000054.1:0-48839 GCA_002591395.1 Ophiocordyceps camponoti-rufipedis | reverse complement strand
TTAATCTGTTTATTTGTTGTTACAATCGCGGTGTGCTCACATTTCGTCGTCAGTCATGGTGGATGTGGATGGAGAAGAGTGTGAGAGGGTGGTGGTGGGGGGGAGGGGTGGGGGGGGCGGTGTGTGGTGTGTTGTTGGGGGGGGGGGTGGGGGAGAGGAGAAGGGGGGGGGGGGGGGGGGGGGGGGGGGGGGGGGGGGGGGAAATCTTCGGGAGAGCTACCCTAGACGCAAACACCAGGGAAGAAGCAAAGCGGGAGTTGGTTGAAGAAGGGAGCAAAGACACGAGTTCAACAGCAGCAAGAAACAAGGTAGATAGATGTATGGAAAAAACTAAGCCAAGAAACTAGCATTCACCCCCCTCCGATCCCTCTTGAGCGGTGAAAACGCCGGCGCGGCGAGACGAGAGCCGACAAGTTGCGGCTTCTTCATCATCACCATGGCCGTCTTCTTCTTCTTCTTCGTCATCGACATCTTGTTTGTCATCGTCGCGGCCTCGCGCTTGTTCTCATCGTCGTCGTCGGCGAAAAGAATCGTGGTTGACCCTGCTAGCTTGCGCTTCTTCTTCTTGGCCTCTGCGTTTTCCTTATCTGGACCCGTCGTCGTCGTCGTCGTCATCGTCAGGGCCGTCGTATCCTGTATCGCTTCGGGTTTGGCCATCATCTTATTCGTCTGCCCAGCGCCGAGACCCTTCTTCAACACAGGCCGCGACGACTCACCCTCATCCCTTGCCGCAACCCCCCCCCCATTCTCCCCATCTTCCCCTGACCGATCCTCCTCAGCCTCCTCTTCGATAACAGCCTCCTCATCAGCAAGATCCCTCGTCCGACGCAGAAAAGGCGTAATGGAAAAGGTCGACTTCTCCCCCAACGCCGCCAGCTCCACGCCGCGCTTCTTACCCGCCACGGGCCGCTTGGCCATCTTGCCGTCTCCGTTGCCCGGCGTGTGAAGCATCGTGGCTGTCAGTTGATCCGTGCCCGCGGCGTCCTGCACCCGATGCTTGCGACCGCGCATCGTCGGCACGCCAGGCAGGACCGCCGCCGTCTTGGTCGCACGCTCGAGGTCGGCTGAGCACGTCTCCAGTCTGCATCTCGTCTCTTTAAGCTCGCCTTGTGCAGCCTTGTACTTGGTCTTGAGCTTCGAGAGTCTCTCTTCCAGCCGCTCGGCCAGGGCCCTTGCGTCGTCGAGGTCCTTGTTCAGTTGTATGGTAGCCTGTTCGCGCCCCTTGGTCTCGACCGCTTGTGTCTCCTCCAGGGGTTCGAGCCTCGACTTCAGAGCATCCTCGCTGGCCTGCCTCAAACGTCTCTCATTGTCGAGCTCGGCCTGTAGCGAGTTGAGCTGTTGTCGTAGGTCGTCTCTCTCCACCTCCATGGCCTGGTAAGCGGCAAGTTGCGTCGGTAGGTGCTGCATCTCAGGTCGCAGCCTATCCAACTCGCACGCGAGCGCGTTCTTATCCTCGGGCGTCTCCCCCTGATGTCGCGCAGCGTCTTTCAGCGATCGCACCTCGGCCTGCCACCGTCAGATCCCCAAACCCAATTCGTCTCGGAAGGAATTGGAACGAGCATACCCGGAGCCCATTGAGTTCTTCATCCTGCTTCTCCAAACGCACACGTCTCGCCCGACACTCCTTCCTCTCGGCCTCCAACTCGACCCTCAGACTCTTGTACTTGGCGGCCAAGGCGGCCAACTCGACGCCCTTGCGATCAATGTCCTCCTGCAGCGCTGCGTGATCATCGCGCGTCTCCAGCAGCTGCACCTTGAGAAGCCGGACCTCCTCGTCACGGAAGATGGATTCCGTCTTTTGTAGGTTCTCGCGATGTGCCATCTCCAGCTCATGGAGTCGCGTCAGGCGCTGCACAAGGTCAGCCTAGAAGTCATCCCATGCAGAACTGGCCTTTTTTCACTAACCTGCCTCGTCGTCACGCCCATCCTCACCGGAAAGATCTGGCTCCTAGCAGCTGTAGTGTATGATGCTCTCCAGGTATGCACGTAAGGATCTCTGTGTTTTTCCATCTGTAGGTAAACAAGATGCCCGTCTCAGCCTAGCGCCTCTCAGCGCGCTCTCACGTGATACTGCCCCTCTGCCGGCCGTTGACGATTCAAAAGCTGGCTTACCTCATCGGCTCCAGCCGACGAAAGGTGGGGCAACTGGCTGCCAGCTGCCAGCTGCCAGCAGGCGGTTTTGCGTGCAGATCGTGAGGTGAGGTACCTATAATAGAAGTACTCTGTGACCAAAGGTTTGGTAAGAAAAGACCTTTCAGACAAGTCCCAGATCTCGTGAGGCCACCTCAGCTCAGCTCTTCCACTGATCTGAACCGTCTTCCGGATTTCTGCTCGAGCACTTCAAGCCCGAGCCTCGTCTTCCTCTGTATTTTTTTTTCTTCCCTCCTCCACACACACACTCTCTTAACTCCTTCTCCCCAAACCTTCCCTTCCCTCGATCCCTTCCATCCAAACACCTCCCCAAAGCCAGCAGAGCAACCCTTGATCCCCCAAGCACTCGATACTACCTCTCGATATCCAACGAGGCCATTGCAAGATGCGCCTCCTCAAGACTCTCGTCGCCTCGGCCCTCGCCCTCGTGGCCGCCGCCGAAATCACGACGGAAGAAAAAGCGTCGATGGAGAAACGCTTCACCTCCTTCCACGATGGCCTTAAGCTCGCGGCCGCGCCCATCGCCATCAACGACGCCGTCTTCAAGGAGCTCACCGCTGCGCCCCGCGACTTTACCGTCGCTGTCCTCCTCACTGCTCAGGGCCCTCGTTTTGGCTGCCAGCTCTGCCGCGAGTTTCAGCCTGAGTGGGAGCTTACTGCCAGGAGCTGGGCCAAGGGTGACAAGGCTGGCGAGACTCGTATGCTCTTTGCCACGCTCGATTTTGCCGAGGGTCGCGAGACTTTCATCAAGGTTCGTCTTTCACCTTTTCTCGTCTCTTTCTTCCATCTTCTTCCATCCAGTCATTTTTTGCTAACCAGAGAAATTCCTCTACAGCTCGGTCTCCAAACCGCTCCCGTCCTCCTTCTCTACCCCCCCACTCACGGCCCTCATGCCGTCTCCTCCCGCGATCCGAAGCGCTACGACTTCAACAGCGGGTCAGTTCGGCGACAAGTCAATGAACACCTTGGAGTTTGGCTGACCTATGACGAGGACAGCCCTCCCGCTGGCGAAAAGATCTACGCCTGGATCGTCAGCGAACTCCCGGGCCGTCCTCACCCCCCCTTCCAGCGTCCCATCAACTTTATAGCCTGGGCTTCGGCTGTCACTGCTCTGGCCGGTGTTGCCACTCTGGCCTACACTGCGGGACCCTATATCCTGCCCATCATCCAGAACCGCCAGGTCTGGGCCACCGGCACCATGATCGCCATCCTTCTCTTCATCAGCGGCCACATGTTCAACCACATTCGCAAGGTGCCTTACGTCGGCAGTGACGGAAAAGGCGGAGTCACATACATCGCCCCGGGCTTCCAGAATCAGTACGGCCTGGAGACGCAGATTATCGCCACCCTCTGTAAGTTTGCCAAGCTCCTAACCACATCTCTTTCGCCCCCTTCCTCCAGCATAGCTAACATCTCGACAGATGGCATCATGTCCTTCTGCACTATAGCCCTCGTCACCCGCGTCCCCCGCATCGCCAACCGACGCACCCAGACCTTGACGGCCCTGGCCATCGTGGCCGTCATGTTCGTCACCAACAGCATCATCCTCCGCATCTTCCGCATCAAGAACAGCGGATACCCCTTCTCCACCCCGCCCTTCATGTAAGTCCACTTCTTCGCTCCCCTGCTTTCTTCCTCTTAGGTGAGGGACTTGCTGCTGTCGTGGCGGGGAGGGGAGCAACAAAGAAGCGGCCGGGGCAAGCAACCAGGATTCTGTCGACTTTGCGGCCATGATCGGTGAGGATTGCGGCCAATTGCACTGTCGTTCGGATGGGTTTGCTGTATTGCCTGGCGATGGGTGAAAAAGGGGTCATGTGGACAGGACAGAGGAAAAAGAACAAACGGGCAACTGGCTATCATTTGTACATTATAACGGCTCGTTTGACGGCGTTCGAGATGAGCTACTTGATTCAGTGGCTTTTTTTAGACAGGAAGTCTATATACCACAGGCAGGAAGCGGCCTGTATGGGATCTGGTAACCAGTCGAGGTTTACTATCACGCTATTGCCGAATTGTGCTCTCGTAGACTCCTGGTTAGATACCTAGGTCTGGAGGACATTTTCGGCTGCGTCCAGACCGTCTCGCTGGGCTTTTGGGAGGCGAGGGAAAATGGTGAAATACAAGGCCCCAGACAACTTCCTTCTGGTTCAGGCTGCCCACATCCAGCAGCGCTTCCGTGCCTGACCGACGTACATTGTTTTCGTGTCCCCTGCCTAGGCTTCCGTACGACCAAACGAGGAAGCCAGCCATATGACGCCCCAGCAATGATCTACTCTCCCTCTCTCATCTGTCCCCTATCCCTTACGCTCTCGACATGACGCCCCAGGCACGAATCAGCTTGTCCGTGTAGCCGGCGAACAGTGTTTGGCCGTCGGCCGACCAGGCCAGGCTGATGCACTCGGGATCTCGGCTCTTCTTGCCGACCGAGGCGAAGTCGGGCTTGAGCTCGTCCACCTTGCTCTTCTTCTCCAGGTCGAAGATGATGATGCTGCTGGCCGTGGCGGCGCAGAGCCAGTACCGGTTGGGAGAGAAGACGAGGGCGTGGATCACGTCACCGGCGTTGAGTGAGTACAGGTGCTTGGACTCGTTGAGATCCCAGAGCATCGTCGTGCCGTCCTTGCCGCCCGAGGCGCAGAGGGAGCCGTCGGGGGAGATGGTGACGGTGTTGATGTAGCCCGTGTGGCCGATGTGGTCCGTCTGCAGCTTGCAGGAGGAGAGCTCCCAGGCCTGTACATTTGGGTTAGCCAACCAGGAGTCTTGCAGCGAGCCGTTGCGAGTGGGGTGCTTTGAGCGATATCAGGGCAAAAGATGGATGAGTCGTCTCATGGCCTCCGAGGAGGCTCTGAAGTAGCAAATACTTTGAAAACATTGCGTAACATCATGCGAGGAAGAGAGGTGACAGCACGATAGCCAGTCGACGTACCTTGACAAGCCTGTCCCAGCCGCAGGAGACGATGACGGGATTTTGCGGGTTGGGGCTGAAGCGGACGCAGGACACCCAGTCGCTGTGGCCCTTGTCGGTGATGGTATACTTGCAGTCACCGAGCGTGTTCCACAGCTTGATGGTTCGGTCGCGCGAGCCCGAGACGATCTGGCGGTTGTCGGCGGAGAAGGAGACGGAGAGGACGTCGTTGGTGTGGCCGACAAATCGTCGGGTCGTCAGGCCGGTGTTGAGCTCCCAAAGACGAAGAGTCCTGTCCCACGAGGCTGAAAGGGCGTAGGCACCGTCCGAAGAAATGACCTGCAGACAGTTTTAGCCGCTTTTTCGCTGGCCGTGAGAGAGACGGGCCAAGGGCGCACGCACGCAGTCGGAGACGATGTGGGAATGGCCACGGAGAGATCGCTTGGGGTAGCCGTATTGGTGCTCATCGCGCGTGAGGTTCCAGATGATGAGCTCTCCGTCTCGGCTGCCAGATAGGAGCATGTTGGGGCTGCGAGGCGAGAAACTCCATGTCAGCAAAGCTCTAGAAGCGGCGACGGATCTCGACCTACTTTTCCATCGAGGTGGCCAAGCTGGTGACCCAGCCGGTCTAGAGGAAGAAAGTCAGCACACCGTTCGGGCTCGCATCGCGAAGTGCAGCGATACTCACGTGGGACTCGAGGGTGCCCTTGAGGATCAATTGTTCGGCCATGGCGGTGTGGCAAGCGGCGATACGCTGATGGCTCTGCGATGCTGACGGTGTTTGCTCGAGAGGAGGCTCGTGAGGTTCGAGGTTCGACCAAGGCTCGTCAGCAAAACCTTTGGCTGGGTCCTGACTGACTTCGTGAGGAGCCTTGGGGAAATAATTTGTGTGGGCGGAAAATTAGGGCGCCGCGACCTGTTGGATTTCTTGTACTGTGTGTAGGCACTGTAGAGGGAAAGCTGCCTACCCTGTAGATTGTGTTGGCGTCTGGGGTCAACCCGCGAGCACTATGGGATGAACTTGACGATAAGATCATCAGTTCTGCATCTATGCTCATAGCGACTAGACGAGATTGCGTCACGCACGGCACGAGGTCTACAGAGCTCAGGACGTTCTTCTTCAGTTGCCAAAGTTGCCATTCAACATCACTACTGCTGCCTCGAGGATAGGAACTTATTGAATAGGTAGGTAAATTGAGAGGGCGGCGTGATGATCGCTCCCAGAACCTGACGGACGCGTCTATCAAAATCGAAGAAAACGTCCACCCAGCGCTATCATAGGTATCATGGCGCGGCATCGATAAGCCCTTGTCCTCCCTCTACCCACCCTTCACCGGCATGGCGCCCGACCTCTTTCCCAGGCGAGATACGTCCTTGCGGGCAAAGACAGCGTCGCCATTGACAATCATGCTGTGGTCGGCAATTTCCACCTGACCAGCATTCTCGCCGCGGCCATCAGAGCCCATGAAGCGACGCATCGTCGACTCCCACAGGCGAAAGCGCTCACGGCCGTGATTGTCCCGTTCGACAAGTGTCTTGGCCTCCTTTTGCTTGCGCATCTTGGATGCGCGCACTAATCTGCGGAGCGCGTCCTCACCTTGCTGAGCGGTGCGAGCGGCCTCCTCGCGAATCTTCTTGGGGTCGCGACCGCCGCTCTCCGCCTGCGGAGTGTAGCGGTAAGTGTGTCGGCTAGGAAAGTCGGGAAAGGAGGCAGGGATGTATTCTTTCGTCTTCTTGTCGGCCTCGCCGCTGAGTTCCGGGCTGAGGAGTGGAAGGGTGCGGAGGGCGTCTGCGTCTGCTGTTGTGACGGTGTCATAGGTGGGCGCGAGCTGCGGCCGCCTCGATAGCGGATGCTTGAGGTGCGGTCGCAGCGACGCGGTGCTCAAGTTGTGGTAACGCAGCATGAGGCCGAAGTCGGTAGGGATAGGGAGCTCGCGGCGCGCCGAAAGGGCGAATCTCTTGGTCTCCTCTATCAAGGACTCCATATCTGAGGATAGGTTAGCAGAGCGAAGAGAAATCTCACAGAATACCTAGACGCACAGCACTCTATCAGGCTAGTGAAGCTCTCCATGGCCTCAGGCGTTGCCGACGAGAAGCCGTCATGGTTGAGGACGAGGGCGATAGATCGCTGTAGGCCAAGGCGAGCGTGGTGGCGATGGGTGGACGATAAAGACACAAGTGCTCGATCAGAATCGTCGAGGGCTTCATCGAAGCTGTCATTCGGCGCTTCTCCAGGAAGCGTGTTGGCTCTGGGACGCTTGGAAGCGGATTCGAGGCTGCCGTCTTCGGGGGAGAGACTGCGCTTGGACGGCATAGCGTAGGTCGGGTCGGCAGTTATTAAAGCAGAGAGAAAGAAAAAGAAAACAAGTCAGCAGCTCGAAGGAGAAGATAAAGCCGGATCGGGGTTGATGCGATGGGAGCGTTGAAGAAGTCGAAGGAAGTGGCAGAATGCCGAACGGCGAACGGTGACGATTCAATGTGACCGGCAGAAGCTCGGCGACCAAGACACATACCGTGTCTCACCTCGGTAGCGCGCACAGTAAGAAGCTCAACGGCCGTCACGTAAGCGGTAAGCCTAAGCCGGACCTCGAGTAAGCGCCGAAGCTGCGGTGCGACAAACTCACGATGCGTCAGACAGAGGCCTAGACTGACTGGCCGTTGGCAAGGGGGCTCCCTCTGCCCTCTCTATCCGCCTATAGCCCGCCTCTCGATTTCCCTCTTCTCTCATTCTCCTTCTCAGGGCCACGTGCGCTCGGGCCGTCTCGCACTTGTTGTTAGCTTCGAAGGATCGTCAGGGTTTCAGTTACCAAAGTGTGCATCCGGCTAAGGCACCGAGCATCAGTCGACGGAGCAACAAGCATCATTGTCGTTGGACCAATCCCGCGCCTTCTATCCTCTGCGAGTTTCTTGGCTGGTCAAGGCTGCTGCCGGTAAATATCGGATGCGCCTCTGCGCCATGTGAGCTCTCATGTCGAAAGAAGAAAGACGACAGACATGAGCTGTCGGACGCCGAGTTTATGACCCTCTCCATAAATGGCTTTTCCTCGCTTGCTGTGACGGGCTGAAAATCACCAGCACATCATCTCGGGAACAATGTTTCCCTTCGACACGGCCGCCCTGCCCCAGCTGACGACCCGCAAGGCCCTGATCGCCGTCGACTTGCAAAATGACTTTGTTGGACTCGACGGTGAAGCGACGCTGCCTGTTCGTGAACCGGAAGGCTTCGTCGCCCGCGTCGTGGCCTTGTCCGAGGCCTTTCGTGCCGTGGGTGACGTCGTCTGGGTCCAGTCGCGCTTCGACGAACCACGGCCGGAGCCAGGTCCGGAGGAGAGCCCGGCCGGCGATCCGGAGGCATTCCTCAGCGACGAGGCCTTTGATTGCGTCAGAGCCGACTCTTCAGGGGCCGAGATGGCGCCAATGGTCCAGGCCGCCGTCCGACCCCGTGACGCCGTCCTCACCAAGACGCATTACTCGGCCTTTCAGGAAACGGCCCTGCTGCGCGTCCTGCGCGCCCACATGGTCATGGAGGTCTTTCTCTGCGGTTCCCTGACCAACGTGGGCGTCTATGCCACCGCCATCGACGCAGCCTGCCACGGCATGGCCATCACCCTCGTCGAGGACTGCTGCGGCTACCGAAGCAACGGGCGTAGGGCCAGGGCTGTAAAGAGCCTCGTCGAGCTCACGGGCTGTGATGTTGCCAGTAGCAAAGAGGTCTTGCTCCTGATTCGGCCCAAGCAGCCAGTGTTGCCATCGAAGCAGAACGAGGATAAGCCACCGACGTCGATCGACCTGGTTAAGTCCATGAAGGGACTAAGCATCGTCAGCGACTCGCCGCGAGACGGAGCTGATAAATCGAAGTCGACTTCAAAGACAACATTGAAATCGTCTTCTCTTGCCTCTTCCCCTACTGGTTCGTCTAACCCTTCAGCGGCTGCGGCTCACGGCAATGGAGCCGATGATGGTGGTGATGATGACGATGACGATGACGATGACGATGACGATGACGATGACGACGACGATGACGATGACGGCGACGGCGACGACGACAATGACAATGACGATGACCGTTGCAGGGCATCTCCCAAGGACACAACAACCTCAGTCAAGCTTGACGCTCGGCAAAGAACTCCAACTCCACTGGCATCCACGCCTTCTACAGTCTCGTCAACCGCAACAACGGCAACGAAAGACGACGACTGCCCACCCCTCTGCGAAGGCGACACGCACGTCATTCTCAACGCCCTCCCCTCCTCGCTCGAGCACGACATCTTCTCCCGGCTCCGGAACGAGGTCGACTGGCAGCCCATGAGCCACCAGGGAAGCCCTGTTCCCCGGCTCGTGGCTGTCCAGGGCACCATCTCGACCGACGGATCCGTGCCCGTCTACCGGCACCCGGCCGACGAGTCTCCAGCTCTCCTGCCCTTTTCGAAGACGGTGCTGGCCGTCAAGGATCAGGTCGAGCATCACGTCGGCCACCCAGTCAACCACGTTCTCATCCAGCTATACCGCGACGGCAATGACTACATCTCGGAACACAGCGATAAGACGCTCGACATCGTGCCCGGCTCCTTCATCGCAAACGTCAGCCTCGGCGCCCAACGGACCATGGTGCTGCGAACCAAGAGACGCGCCCCCGGTGAGAGCCGTCAAGTTCAGCGGGCAACGCTGCCTCACAACTCGCTGTGTCGCATGGGCCTGCGCACCAACATGAAATGGCTCCACGCCATCCGTCAGGACCGTCGCGCCGACCGCGATAAGACGCCGGACGAGCTGGCCTTTGACGGTGCCCGTATCTCACTCACCTTCCGCCGTATCGGCACCTTTCTCGACCCGGAGCGAGGCCTCATCTGGGGCCAGGGCGCCAGGGGTAAGACGCGCGCCGATGCTCGACCCGTCATCAACGGTCAGGGCCCCGAGGCTGTCGCCATGCTTCGCGCTTTTGGAGCAGAGAACCACGGGTCAGTGGTCGACTGGGATGCTCTCTACGGCGACGGCTTCGACCAACTGCACATCCACGCCGCGCCTCGTCTCTTCGCCTCGGCCGACGACACCGTCATCAACATGCAACTCTCTCTCATGCTAGCTGAGCTCGGCGTCTCCCATGCCAAAGGGACCATGGCCGCGACGACAACAGCCATCAACGACCCTCCCGTCAAGTTCATCGACAACGACGCCGCCAGAACAGAAGTCACCGGCCACGAAGCCATCATGCTCTACCTAGACTCCTTCTACGGAGGCGGCCAAACCTCTCCACGCAACGAACTAGCCCTCCGATACACCCACTTCCAACGAGCCACCCGCCTCCTCCATCTCTCCCGCTCACCCCCCAACCAAGACGCAGCCGCGCCCCCCAAACCCCTAAGCAGCGAACTCGACGCCTGGAACACCATCCTGGAGCGCGCCCCGTCGCGGCCCTTCCTCGCCGGCGCGGCCCCTTCGCTGCCTGACTTTGCGCTCTGGCCTGTTCTGCATGCTGTGGTGGAGCGGTGCGGAGGCGGGGATGTTGTTCTTGGTCGGTTGGAAGGGTTGCGTCGTTACTATGATGCCGTTGCTGCGCGGGAGAGCGTCAGGGGTATTCTTGAGAGACGGTGAGGTTGGATCGTGAAAAGGGGTAAGGCTCTACTTCAGGCGTTGACGAGAATTGGATGACGTGATATTCAGATCAAAGGTTTCGTACGGAAAAGTTGGCTTAAGTCTGGTGGTGATTTGGCCCCCGAAGCAGAATATAGCAACATGTTGACCTGTCATATCATCCATCCCATGCCTTCATCCTCGTATTGCACCTCACCGTCTTTTCTTTTCAGACAACTACCTACGAATACTCGCTCCCGAAAGCGACTAGCAAATCCAAGGTGAAACAGCGAAAAAAAAAAGCTGCAAGCCGCGGCCATGATGCCATTACACAAGAGAATCACCGCCCGCCACCTAAACCAACACACCCAACCAGCAACCCCCCTCCCCCCCCTGAACAAAGAAATCGCCGCCCATGAACAGATGAGGAAAACAGGGCCGTTAGTTGGCCGAGTCCCATGGCAGGGGATACGTGCCGACCCAATCCTCGACCTCGCTGCGCAGCTGGACAATCTCAGGCTCGTTATCGCCGGTGCCGAGATGGTCGAGGAAGAGGCTCAGCTTGCCGGGACTCTTATCTCCGCGATCCTTGGCCGCGGCTCGGACCGTCTTGTCGAGACGGCAGGCGATGGCGACGGCGCGGTCAACCACATCGGCGACCCTGATGAAGTCTTCTTCGCTGAAGCCACGCGTCGTCATGGCGGGCGTGCCCATGCGTAACCCCCCGGGGACGAGGGCGGATCGATCCCCCGGCACGGTGTTCTTGTTGGCCGCCACGCCGACGAGCTCGAGAACGCGCTCGACGCGGCCGCCGTCGATGCCGCTGGGCTTGAGGTCGGCGAGCACCAGGTGGTTGTCTGTCCCGCCCGAGACGAGGCTGTAGCCCAGCCCGCCCTTGCCCTTGGCTTCGCCGAGGCGCTTGGCAAAGGCTTTTGCGTTGGCTAGCACTTGGAGTTGGTAGGCGTGGAAGTCGGCGGATTGCGCCTGCTTGAGAGCCACGGCGAGAGCCGCGATGGTGTGATTGTGAGGTCCGCCCTGATGGCCTGGGAAGACGGAGGCGTTGATGGGACCGGCCAGGTTGTACAGCTCGTCCTCTTTGGTCTTGGGGTTCTGCCTTCGCACACCGGTCCGGTAGAAGATGAGGGCGCCGCGGGGGCCCCGTAAGCTCTTGTGGCTGGTGGTGGTGACGATGTCGGCGTGCGGAAAGGGACTGGGTAGCACCTTTGCTGCTACGAGGCCTGATATGTGTGCCATGTCGGCCAGGAGGTAGGCATTGGCCTTGTCGCAGATGTCGCGCATGCGATTGTAGTCGATGAGGCGGCTGTAGGCGCTGGCACCAGCCACGATGATCTTGGGACGGTAGAGCATGGCTAGCTTCTCGAGCATGTCGTAGTCGATGAGCCCGGTCGATTCATCCAGACGGTAAGGCAGCGTCTCGAAATATTTTGATATAAAGGAAATCTTTTTCGACGGCGTCTGGTATCCGTGTGATAGATGGCCACCGTGAGGGAGGTCGAGCCCCATTAGTCGGTCGTGCGTGTTCATGAGAGCAGAGAAGACGTAGAGGTTGGCGGGCGCGCCAGACAGAGCTGATGATGGTCAGGAGTCTGTCCCCCCTCGAAACGGTCAAAGGAGACTCACCCTGGACATTGACGCCCCATTTCTTGGGATCCAGATCAAAGGCCTCGAGGGCCCGTCGTTGGCAAAGGCGCTCCGACTCGTCAATGAACTCGTTGCCTCCATAATATCGAGCGCCGGGGTAGCCCTCTGAGTACTTGTCTAGGCATCGTTAGCACACGCCGTTTTAGAGAGATAGATAACAAGTCTCACTCTGCATGATGCTTCCAAGGGCATCCAGCACCGCCTGCGAGGTAAAGTTCTCGGAAGGAATCAGGTTGATAAAGTGCTTCTGCCTGCGTTTCTCCTGCGCACCCCATTCAGCACCCGCCGCCCACGCCAGCTCCACGGCAGAACACACACACATTCTCGATAATTTCAAAGACTGCGGCATCGGCTTTCTGAAGGTGCGCCGAGAGCAGCTGCTGCTGGCCGTCGAGCGCCATCGACGACTTGGCCCTCGTAGCCGCAGGTGTCAGCGTCGCCACCGCGCGCCGCAGGGCTCGAGTCGTGCCTCGCAAGGCGGGCGTTGGAGACATTTTCGGAGAGGAGACGGGGAAGTGAGAGCGGAGGGAGGGAGAGTAGGAAAGGGGAAAAGCTGAACAAGAGGAGGCCGATGAAGAAGGATCTGAAGAGCGGTTGTCGCCATCGGGGACTTGCGGCGAAGATGCTATTCGTACAACGTCCCCGCTCCCGCAGCCGGCGCTTACAGCATTGCCACTTCGTACGGAATACCACTGGAAAGCCCTGAAAAATAGTCGGATATCACGTCCACGAGGCATTGACCATGGCCGGGACCCGGAGGCGCCGCTGCGATGCAATCAAGCGAAATGACGCCCGTCGTCGAACCCATCCAATCACCTCGACAGCATGATATCCATCGGCCATCATTCAACACGCTGCCGCATCATCCTTTTCCCGAGCCCGACCATCATATCACCGACCCATCCGCTATCCCTGAAATCTTTTCTCTTCTCTTCTCCATCAACTAAAGATGGACGTGATGAGACCGCTTGCTTCAGCCACTTGGCATTCCGCTCCACCGCGCCTCTTCGAGGTCTGGCTGGAGTCGGGGGCTATGCTGAAATGCTCTGGCACACCTCACCACATTCGAGGGCAATTTGATGGGACCTGATCCATACCTTTGGTTGATATCTCTTCTTCGTCTTCCGCACTCCTTTCCTTTCGCTTCAATCCCTTGTGCATCTTTCATCATATTTTGATTACTTCCATTCACTTCCGCCCCGTCTTCCGTCATTGTTGCTCCCAATGCATGCATCGTGTGTTCTCTGTCGTCTTTCACTTCGTCCCATCTTGAAAAGTTTCAACCTCAACACAACAATCACCGTAGCAGAATAACCGCTTCATCACGCAAGCACGTCTGATCGGTTGTAAATTTACTACCGCTGTCACGCAGCCCACCACATCACAGGCCATGTCTGCCACCGAAGTATGCTCCGAAGAGTATTCAACCTCGTGTCCGCCTTTCGCTGCAACCCGAGCTTGGTGGATACCGTTTGCAATGCTACAAGCCAGATGCCCCTGCCAGTGCGGCTGTAGAAACCATAGAGACAAGAAAAAAGACTGAACCCGTGGACTCCTGATATAGCATCCCCTCAAGACGTCAACGTCGTGGCAGTCTAATCCTCGGCCATCAGAGCATTCCGCTTCGCCGCCTGCCGCTCCAGCTTGCGCTCGCGGGCCGCCTTGGTCTTTGCACGCTTGGCGTCCATCTCCTCCTTGAGCAACTGCTCGCGGTGCTTCTCGGCCTTGGCGCGGTGGATCTGTTACCCAGGACTCGTCAGCCAGGCCGGCCCTCAACGTTGAGACCAGGCGCCTCGCGTATAGCGGGCACTCGTCAGAGAATAGCAGATGCGCAACAAGACATGACCTACATGCTCGACGAGGGCGCGCTTGTGCTTGAACGTGTTGCCCTTGCTGAGGTGATACAGCTCGTGGTACATGTGCTTGTCGATCTTGCCGCTGGCACGGTACTTGACCAAGAGACGGCGGAGGACTCGCAGGCGGCGCATCCAGAGGACCTGAGAGGGCATGCGGGCGTCGGCAGTACCCTTTCTCTTACCGTATCCACGGTGGCGACCCTCTCTTCGGGCAAGGTTCAGCTCGCGCGCCCTGGACCGCGAGTGCATGGTGACGGGCTTGCGGATGATGAGGCCATCGGAGACGAGCTTCCGGATCGTCTGGCGGGAGTTGGCGTTTGAGATCTCGCTCTGCTCGCTGGGGTCGAGCCAGATCTTGCGCTTGCCACAGCCGATGACCGACGCGGCGAGGCGCTTCTGAGTTCGAAGATTGACCCTGGACGAGGGGAAGAAAGATATCTGGTCAGCTTGTGTAATTCTTCTCATCAAGTCCATGACGTCTCCAATTCCCTCCCCGCCACATCTTGTGAACGCCAACGGCGAGCCACGAGGAGCGTCGACAGTATCGGGCTAGAGGAGTAAAGGTGACATAGTCGCAGACATCATCTGGGACTCACATCTTGGCTGTCTTTTGTCGTGATGGCCGGTCCTCGAGGGGTTAGGAACGCTTGCGGTTGCGAGGGATTCCGAAGGCCAGAAATTTGCTAGCCTTCACATTCCGCGAGGGTTTGTGGGTTCACGTGCGCCAGTCCCCGCTACCTGAGCGAGGGCTACGCTGAGTCAGGGCTAGGATTGCTCACGTGACTATTCTTACATCAGCCGAATCCACGGCAGCGACGTTGCTTCGTTGAACCTTCAAGCCCTTTTGCTCCGAAGCAGCAAGAAGACGAACGCAGGAGACGAACGTGATGGTTACGGGTAACGACTGTACGCATGCGACGCATAAGATTCGGAGAAAGGCGTCCTTTATCGCTTCAGAAATCTTGCTAGCGTTGCAAGCCACTTGACGAGCGCAAGGCTAACGATATTATTGACGCGGCCAGTTCACGCAACCCTTTTCTAAGGGAGACAGTTGGATCATGAAAAGATGTACAGATTTATAGAGGGAAACCAACTCAACAATGATTCAAGAAAGCAGATTTCTTTGAATGTTATCCCCGCCAAGTAATACGCCGCCGATAAGTAGGCTCGACTTCTCCAAGCCTGGTAAAGTTGTCTGTCACAGCCAACCCATGCCACGTCAAGTAAGGCCTTTGGTTGCAGGCACGGCGTTGAGGGCCCGCGGAGATGAAACCGTCTTGTTGGTTCTGCTCTCCATTGACTTTCTGGCTTGGTATGGCTAGACCTGCATTGGCTTATTCTGCACGCTCTTCACCCTCAAAGGTCCACCGCCATCGACCCTGTGCTTCGCCTTGGGCTCACCGCCGGCAAGGTCACTTTCCTGCTACCCCATGGATCGTGGAGTATGGAGTCGAATGGAGACTTGGTTTTCCCGGAACCGTCAAGGGTCAGCAGTGTTTCGAGCACAAGCCGCATCACCTGCCTCGGCTTATGGACCTGTTGGCGGCGAATCATCCGTTGAAACTTTAGTTTACCGCGCCGAACAGAGGTAGGGATACACCTAGTCAGCCTTGTGAAGCATAACAACGGTAAAACGTCGCCATTGGAAACCCAGCCATCATATGGCCATCGATGGCTACCCAACGCTCCGATGACCGTACATACATCGAAACTGGATAAGCAACGTCATGGCATGAGGTCAGACCCTAGGTAACAACAAGCAACGCCCTCTATCAAGACCCCGCAAGCACAGGAGCGCTGAAGGGACCTTTTACAGTTTCTGTGCATGACAACAACACTTCATGCACAACCCTCTAGGGTAGGCTGGTCGGGACTTGAGAGCTGCCCCCGAAATCCAATCACTCCACACCAACACGGCAGAGGCTCCCCCGCCATCGTCATTCTCACTGCCGACGCCTGGATCCGATCTTGGGCCCCGTCGTGAAACCTCTGCTTAATCCCGTGCCTGGCCGGTTCTCGAATCTTCGGAAGACCTCACCATCGTTGGCCCGCTCAGGGAAGCAAGACTTGCAGCCATTGCCCTCCATGGCCACCTACGACGAGGATACCATGCCCGACGAGACGCTGGGCTACAAGCTCTCGCAGCCCAAGCACAGCTTGGCTGAATACCAGCAGATGGGTGAGTCCTCGCTCGCGTGGAGAGAGGGAGAGTCAGGGAGAGAGAGGGAGAAAGAGGGGTTTCCAAGGGAGCCATCGTCTTGGCGAGAGCGTTACTTACCTAGATTCAACTAGACGCCAACGACGAGTCCCTTCAGCGATACAAGGAGTCACTCGGTCTCGGCGCCGACAAGGACATCTCAGACCCCAGCGACCCTCGTGTCTGCATCATTCTCTCCCTGACCATGGAGTCCCCCGGCCGCGATGCCGCAACCATCGATCTATCCCAGCCCGGCAGCGAGCGATCGCTCAAGGACCACCCCTTCAAGATCAAGGAGGGCGCCAAGTTCACCATGAGCGCCACATTCAAGGTCCAGCACGAGATTCTCAGCGGGCTGCACTACGTCCAGGTGGTCAAGCGCAAGGGCATCAAAGTCTCCAAGGACTCGGAGATGATTGTGAGCCGACCAGAGTTATAGCGTTGTGCCAGGCTGTATGCCACTGCTGACTCCGTCGTCCGCAGGGAAGCTATGCCCCTAACACGGTCAAGCAGACCACATACACCAAGAAATGTTGCCGCCCCTCTCTATCTGCTCGTCGCCAGCCGAGGCTAACATTGTCTTCCTACACGCAGTCCAAGAAGAAGAGGCTCCGTCTGGCATGCTGGCCCGTGGCCACTACAACGCCGTGTCGAGCTTCGTTGACGACGATAAGAAGAAGCATCTCGAGTTCGAGTGGAGCTTCGACATTGCCAAGGACTGGTGACGCCCGCAGGCTCTTGCTTGACCCCACGGAGCTTCTTCCGATAACGTGTCATGAGAAAACGACGATACCACGTCTTTTAGCAACGGGCTTGGCGGCGGAAGCGGATCCTGTTCGCTACATCTTCACTTTATATACTTGTCCACTGAGAAAAGCTGAAAACAAAGAAGAAACAACAATCATTGAACTCGTCCGACAGTGTGTCTTTCGTAGTTGCGCCACCCTCGGTCTATGGCAGTTGGAAACATGGCGTCCATGGCACCCATATCACAGATGAACGCACTCTCCTTTCTCAGCTTCGTCTGCTATAAGAAATAATCGGGCGGGGAACTCCCTTCGGCCGCCTTTTCGCCGCCGGCTTGCTGATCCTTGTGCGCGTCGTTTTCGGGCGCCGCGGCGAAGACGTTGAAGAATCGCTCTCCTCCGTCGCTGACCTCGAGCACGCTCGCCATGTTGCCGCACCTATAACAGTAGTTTGGCGCGCTCCAGACGGTGCTCAACCTGTCGTCGTAGAGTACCTGGAAGCCCTCCTGACAGAGTTGGTGTGCCCGCAGAATGTGACACATGTTGTTGACGGCCAGGAACTTTTTGACGACCTGAGCGCCAAAAGTGTAGCCCGCTCCCCGGGGGGATAGAGAAAACTCGTCTCGTTCCGGGTCGGGATCAGACCAGACGAGGTCGGCCATGGGCCCTTCATGGGGAATCTCTCGAAAGCGATCGATGATCTTGATCTGATCGATAGAGTGTATGGAAGGCGACAATCCTAGCGTCGGGTAAGCGGCGACGAAAAGCGAGGCGTTGGCGTGGCAGACATACCGCCGTGCACGCAGAATATCTGGTTGTCGATGACGACGCTCAGCGTCAAAAAGTCAAACATGTCGGTGAAATAATGCCAAACATTGGCGTTGCCGTACTTGCGAGAGCATTCGGTATAGAAGCCGTACGACTGGGTCACGCCGCGGGACTCGTGGTTGCCACGGATCAGGTGGACGCGGTCGGGGTATCTCAGCTTTAAACATACGAGAAGAGATATCGTCTCAACGCTAAACATGCCACGGTCGACGTAGTCGCCTGCGGATGAAAGGGTCAGAGATTGGCGGATGGAGCCCTGAACGGAGCGAGGCCTACCGAGGAACAGGTAGTTGGTGTCGGGGCAGTAGCCGCCGATGCGAAAGATCTCGATGAGGTCGTAGAATTGTCCGTGTATGTCACCGACGACGGTGACGGGAGCCCTGACGTGGACGACGTTGCTCTCACGCATGAGAAGCTCCTTTGTTTTTGCGCATATCGCCTCGATAACCGACTCAGCGAGCAGCTCCCGGTTGTAGAGTCGGGCGATGCACTCGTCCAGGTCGACCGATGCTACGACGGCGCGCGTCAGTGGCCATCGGGACGGGCAGGCGACGACGCAGACGTACAGGGCAGACCAGGCATCCTGAAGCAACCTGGATGTGCAGACGCGCGCGGTCGGGTCTCGAGGAGGAGGCGGGCTCGGCGGCAGGCTCCCGGAGAGGGCCGTCAAGCGAGCAGGGTGAGACCGGGCCGGGGATGACTAGCCGTGGCCGCATCTAGGCTGACCGTGATAGAGATTCGGACGCGAGCTGACGGTGGGGGTTACGGAGACGCTGAGTCCTCATGATGGGGAAGAAGATGGAGGGACGAGGGTCGATCGAGGTCGAGTCCAGGCGATGGAGTCTTCCAATTCGAGACGTCGTTCGCTCCGACAGGGTTCTCTCACAGGGCGGGCCCCGTCGCGGGGTCCGCTGGAGGATTGGGATGCCCACTGTAAGCGGGACGGCTTATGTAAACTCGAAGGCAACTGCCGACCTCGGGCATTTCAAATTGGTGGGTGGTTCATTTGGTGGCTGTTTCGACAAGCGCACCTCGGCGCCGGCTAAAGCGGACCCGACGACCCGCGCCCTTTGACGACTGCTCCCGCGGCGCGGCAGCCTCCAGAAGACCCCTCAGACGACCGCCTTCTGCCCCCAAGGTTCGGCCGTCGACCTGCTAAAAAAGCAGGACAACAGGCTAGACTCAGGCACGTCAGGCACGTGCCGCTCCCGGCTGATGCTCGGCAAGGGCCCGTGTTGGTCCGTGCGCCACCTCACGTGCTGCAACCTGCCGACGATGGTCTCAGCTCCATCAAGCTTCCAAGCTGCTGCAACTCTGCCCGCCAACCTGGATGTGACGGCTCTTATGCCACGTGCAGCCGCCTGGGCGCGGGAGTCTCTCGGCTTGCCACCTCGGTCTATCAGTCCCTCTGTTCTTGTGCGCCTCAGCCGGATGCTCTAGGCGCCTCCCGCTCGACCAGAGCGCCGCGGTTCCTCTCCCGAAATCTTGGGCTGCGCGTGCTCGGAAATGACAGACTCAGCGCATGGCCGCCTGTCTGGCCAGGCACAGGAGCCCCGATGCTACAACTGCGGCTCCCACAGCCACTGGGCTGTAGCATGTCCTGAAGCGACGCGAGAGACGCCTGCGTGAGCTTTCTTCCATACCGTCGCTCTCATAGGTGCTGATCTTTCGCATTCAGTGGCCTCGCAGCTTGGAGGAGCGCATCGGCCGCCGGCCAGCCTCATGGAAAGAATCACGGCTACTGCTCCGTCACTAAGAGATCAAAGGGGCCCATCATCACAAAGTACTCGCCGCCTTCTTATGCCTCGCCCATGGGCTCCTACCCTCCGCCGCCGCCGATTCCTCCGCAAGGTGTTCAGCCACCTTCGGGGCTCTATCCCGCTCAAGTATATCCCAATTCGTTTCCACCAGGCTATCCGCAGCCTTTCGGCTACAACATGGCCGTGCCCTTTGGACCACCGACTCCGTACATGATGCCACATTACGGCCAGCCAGCACATTTGGGTCTTGCGGCTTCGCCACCACCACCGCCGCCAGGGACTCTTGCGCCTGGCTGTCCGAACCCCGAATACAGGCCGCCTTACCAGCCTTATCGTGCCCCGTTGCATCCACGGGCTGCCTCACACAGACCTGCGCCTCCAAAAACTTCTCTCCCCTATGGCCGGCAGGCAGAACTCGCGTCCTCGATCGCTAAGCAGCCCAACACTAGACTGAGCCATCCGTTGCCGCCGAAACCTCCTCCGAGCTACGATCAGGCCCTGCCGCAACGTGATTACAATTACAGGCGGAGAAACGACCGTCAACACTATCAGGATAGGGGCCGAGGGGGCTTCGGAACCTACGATTCTAAGGCGAATAACTCGAGTGCTCATGGCTCGTCTCCCGCCGATCGCCTCCCTTCCCACAACTCGCCGTCATACGGGCGGCTCGACGAGCACGATGCCGATCTCAGCAGCTCCAAGGATGCTCTGCGACCGTCTCGGTCGCCCGAGAAACAGACCCTTGAGTGCGCAGTCAACGATGTGCGAGCTTCTGCTGCGACGAAATCAGAAGATAGGTCCGATGTGGACGCGGTCGGAAAGTGCGCCGAGAGCAACGAAGTGGCAAGCCACAAAGATGAGGATTCGCCTCGGCCCTGCGATGACACGAATGAGCGAGAGAGGCCACTTTCGCCGCGCAGTCACGAAACAGGAGGCAGTGAAGTAGAATCAGCTGTTGTTGACAATGCGGCGTCCGCGACACTCGAAGCCAGCGACGAGCAGGAAGACGGTGAAATTTCTAGCAACGAAGAAACCTTGAGCCCGATCCCTGACGACCGAGACGTAGTCGAAAAGAAGGGCAACTCGCCGGCTATCGAGGAGAGTTGGAGACGGAAACGCCGATACAGCGACGAATGGGACGACGACGAATCATATGCGAAAAGGTCGAGACCAAATGGGACGTCGCACGCTCATGAGAGGAACAGTGAAGATGATCTTTGGGACTCGCTCGACGTCCCAAGGCAGGCAGACCGGAAGAGGCGCGGGTCGGCAGCGTCGCGCGGTTCACGGCAGTCGTCGGTTTCGAGCAAGTCGTCGGACCTCAACTCGCTCGAGGCCGAACTGCTGGGCCGGCCGGTGAAGCAGAGACGGACAGAAGGAGCCAGTCCGCCTCCACGCACCCGAGCGGAGCGCAAGCCCGTCTCCAAGCCCAAGCGCAGGCAGACAAACACCAACTCTGCTTACAGGTATAGCGATACTGAATTTGCCAAGCGACGTGACGTGGTTCTGACAAGATGATAGTCGCCGATGGTAAAGACAGTTCTACGATGCAGCATGGTGTTATCACGACGCCCGGGTCCCCGATTCCAGCTACAACTTGGTCGTCAAGCAACGAACGTTTCAGCACGGTCCCGATGACGCGCATATGCGTCGCGAAAACTAATGGCCATGTCTGTTGCCCTACCTTTTCCCCCCCATGATTGACGTGATTTACCTTGGCGCGTCTCACGACCCTCACGACCAGAGCATTGCATGAGCTGGCGTTTGGGCTATTCTAGATTTTGCAGCGAGGGCGTGAGATTTGGTATCAGCGGTAGGAAGCGTGAGCAGCTTGTCCTGCTGCTGCCGGGCCGTGCCTGGTCTTTCTTGCTGGTCTGTACTTTCATAAACGTATTGATAACTCCAGAATTGCACATTTGTTTCTTTGGGACTGGCGATGCATTGAGGAAGCCTGTGATGTCGAGGCACAGTAATGAAGGACGGGGAAACTCTGGATCAAGAGTCTGGATCTCAGCAGAGGTGAGCCAACGCTTGAACCGGGAGATCTGCTCTTCAACCGAAAGCAGCTGAAGCCACTGAACTTGTAGACCAAGAGACGATATTATATTGTTTGTTTGTTGCTACACTGCAAGCGCCTGTTTATCATAAATGCAGAATTTTGTACCCCTTCAGTTCGGCCCGCTCCAAGAACCCAAACAGAAAGACGACGACAAAAGGAAGAAGGAAAAATACACGTCGGTTTCCCCCTTTGCCAGCAGACTGGCAACGTCTAGGCGCCGTCCGAGAGAGCCTCCTCCTTGTCTGCCTCGAGGTCCTCCTGAGAGCTTTGTGTGGAGGCGAGTTGGAAGCGCTTCTGGAGCTTTGCTTCGGCTTCGTCCGAGAGCTGTTCCTCGTTGTCTGCCGCAGCGAGGTCCTGGGCGCTCTCCTGGGAGGCGAGTTCGAAGCGCTTCTCCAGGCTGTTGGTCTTAATCGCCTCATCGGCAGTTCTCTTATCGGCAGTCTTCTTGATTCCCTGCTCCCGCCTGAGGATCTCGTACCGCTTCTTCAGGCGGTAGGCGACGGCTCGCTTGACAGCGTTGGAATTCTGCGTGACAGCCACGGAGCCGCCAAAGGGTCCGGCAGGAGTGTTGTTGCGCATGCGGCAGACGCAGACGTTCTGGGCGCCACCGCACGAACCCTTGCAGACCATCCCCTGGGGCAGGGAGGCGTTCATGGCGAACTCGGTGTTGGTGGCCGCCGAGAGACCGAGGAATGCTCCGGGAACATTGGTGTTGATGTCAGCTTTCTGGAAGGCGTTGTTGTCGGTGCCACAGCTGGTGGCGTCACACTCCATCGTCAGGGGACCGGCTCCGTCCTGGTTGATCTGGAAGACATGTTAGGTACAGCGGGAAGATGGCAGAGAGAGGTGGAAACGAACCTGGCGATAGATAACGTTGAAGTTGCCCTGGTTGTCCGTGTCAGGCAGACCCTTGTCGGCTCCGATGCCCATCGAGTCGGAAACAGCGCTCTCGGCGGCGAAAACGTTCTTCTGGCCTTTAGCGGTGGCTTCACCCTTGCCGCCAGTGGCGCCGGCGCCGCCGCCGCCGAGACTGTTAATGAGATTACCAACGAGGCCACGAATAAACAGGTCTCGCTCAGCGAGACGCTTCTGCTTGGCCTGGTTAAGGCCTTTGATGTCGTCCTCCTGTCCGACACCTTTGGAGCCTTTGTTGGACTGGGCAGACTTGCTCATGCCCATGAAGTTGGCGATGGCGCTGGCTGCGTCGACTTTACCGTTGCCTTGGGTCTTACCCAGCGGCATCTGCTTCATCTCGCGATCGCGGAGGATGGTGGTGTCGGCCTGGGAGCCGCAGCCGTTTGTAGAGCAGTCACGAGGCGTGCCGTCGGTCACTGAGTTGGTAGACACGTTAGGCTTCGAGATGTTCCTCGGGATAGAAGACATGAAGAGCTATACATACCACTGAGACCGGGCATGGTGACTCCGTTGGCTCCCGTGACGGAGACGGGCAGGCCGTGTGCCGAAGCACCGACGATGAGGGCGGCAGAGACGATTGCGTAACGCATGGTGAAGATATTAAGTTGTATAAGAGAGGAGTATTAAAGTAGATGGAAGCCTCCAGGGCCTTGGTCAAGGTGAATAAAACAAAAAGGGGACTTGCACCAGGCAAAGAGAGGTGAACAGAGGACGATCAGAAGAATCTTGACCTTGCAAGAGAGGGAGCAGGATGAAGGACGAGGGGATGGATATATATAACCTCTCCGCTTTGACGAACAAGCCTCCTGCTTGGGACCGGCCCGCAGCGTGTTAGGGGGAGAACAGGAACGAACATGAGGAAACGAAGGTGAGGTCAGAACAGGTTGCTAGTTGGACGACGTCACCTCTGAAAGGGGGGGAGGGGGTTGCAAAGGGGCTTGGCGATTCAAGAGCAGCAATTCACGGAGCGAGGCCTGAAACGTCATGATCCGAACATCGTTGCTGTTAGGGATGGGAGAGTGGCGACAATCTACCGAAGTGAGCGTCTGCCATCGACAGGGGGGCTCGACGTCTTAGCGTATACTCTCGACGAAGCAGGGCCGGCGAATTTTCGCCACCTCCGGGAAGCAAGGACAGGGCGTTGAGGAGAGGAATCTCTCGGACGAGAGGGGGACAAAACGCGGGTTGGCAAGTTGCCGATTGGCAGAGAACGTCTGCTCACTACAGGTACAACTGTAAGCTGGTAGAGCACGGTCCTTGCCTGACTTCTCGATGTGGACTAGCCAAGGCTGGCCCTGTTGCAGATCCGAGGCGGGAAAGGGGACAGGGTACAAGGGGTGATGGGGGTTGTAGGGGTTTCGTCGAGCGTTGCAGGTTCATCGTCGTCAAACTGGGTGGTGGGAGTTGGTGTGTGGGAGGAGGAAGGGTTTTGGCGTCTTTGTTTTGGATGGTGAGAAGGGGGAAGGCTGGTTACGGCTTGGAGTTATTGGGATGGAGGGATGGATGGGTGAGAGGGGGGAAGGCTTTGGGATGTGCAGTTGGGTTGGGGAGTTTGATTGCTGTATAGTGTATAGTGTGGATGGCGGTCATCGACCAAGTCTCCCGCCCAATCGCGCAGTTCTATCGTGGGGGTTCTTCTCCGCAATGCGCTAGTTGAGTCGCCGAGTTGATGAATTTAGTTGTCTTACATACAGAGGTTTAGCGGCGGCGCATAGGAGAGTTTCCGGTGAGGACGGTGGATGCCGCCATGCGGAAACGGAGGCAATCTCGGGATATTTCACGGGAGAGATGATGAGAAGGCAGTGCTGAGAAGTAGGATATTTTCAGAGAGAGGCACCAGAGCAAGCTACGATTACAGGTAGCCTCTTACACGCATCTCATCACCGCGACGATCAAGTCAAGTCATTCCGTCGGAGCCGAGTCAGCGCTCGACGTCATGCGCTCCCTGTCTGACTGGCTGCCGACCAATCACACGGGAGAAGAACCGGCTGCTGGGTTCGGAGCCGAGGAGTGCGGGGGAGGGGCTTGCTTCTCGGCCGAGTCCCGGGAGGCCAAGTCCGAATATGTAGGGATATGTATGTTGAGATGTACGTGAATCTCGGAGGAGAGAACAGGGGAGGACATTGCTGCTTAGATCTCTCTTCTTGATTGGGAGATGTACATCTATTTTTGCAGCAGGATACTCCATGTCACACGCGTGTAGGAGATTCCCAGCCCGCGGCTCGAACCGTCGCGGCCAAGATCATCATCATCATCCGCCGTGGCAATCAGGTTCGTACGGCGAGTCAAGCAGGAGGTTTGGAGAGGCCATCGACTCCTGATGGTTCGTCTCGTGCGTGAATCCATGACCGTTATGCCACTTTGGGCTTGTCTCGAGATTCACGTGCGTCTTGTCGAATCGGGCATTATGGTTGCTTCTGGAACGTGTGCTTGATTCATCAACCAGCCACTACTCTTCACATATACACACACACACATACTGAATGCCCTATAGCATCCGTGCGCGCGTCTCAGCCTGCATAATGTTGCCCGTGACACCGCCAGTCGCATTCGCCTACGCTGCGTTTCATCTCCCGCCCTCTCCACCATCCCATCGGCGCACGGCCACTCTTCGCCACGATAAACAGTGAAACGTGAAGATTCTCTTCTGCTCAAGGCCTGGAGAAAGCCGGTTGCATCGCTCGAGCTGGTGGAAACAAAGGGCACGATGCAAGGATACCCTGGGAAACAGCAGGCTCGCACCATCGTCAATAATCCTACTCTGCGGAAACAGAAACATACAAACTAAGCGCCAAACTCGCTTGCCGTACCGTCGAATCACACAATCAGACAGTCGAATCCCATGTCCTTGAGGCCCTGAAGCCAGTTCACGCCCGTACGTAGCGCGCTTCCATCGGCGCGGTCCTGCACCGCCCACGTCGCCTTGAGCATCTCGATGGCGGCAAAGATGTAGCCCCACGAGCAGATGCCCCAGATGGCCAGCAGCCGCTTCAGCGTCCAGCTGCGCTTCTCCGCCTCGCGAGTCTCCACGCCTGCGATAAAGGCCGGCCACGACGTAGCCTTGAAGTACGGGTCGTCGTTGGCAATCTGCGTCAGGTGCGCCACAATGTCTGACACCAGCAGCTCGGCCTCGACGGGCCTCATGGCTCTCACCGGGGGCAGCGCCTGCAGGATGTACAGGCAGGCTGCTGATCGGTACGCCGACGCCACGTGCACCCGGCTCTCCATGTCCGGCACCTCGGCCGATTGCTGGCGCCGGAGCCGGGCGGCCCAGCCGGTCATGTCAAAGGCCAACGCCTGGTGGACCAAGATGAGGGCCTTGTCGCCCGCCGACAGCGACCAGTCGGTGCACGGTGTCTCGTACGACAGCTGCGACGCCGCCAGTATCACCTGGAGGATCTCGGCTGGACACCCGAGGTAGCTGTTGACCTCGACCCGCTTCATCACCGGTAGCAGCTCGAAGGCGTAGCGGGCGATGCTCGCCGCCAGGGCCCCGGATGCCAGCGTGGAGCCGAGGATGTGGTATCTGGACGTCCGTCAGTCGGCCTTTTTTAAAAATAGGTAGACGGTCAAGGGGGACTCACATGAAGCAGTCCGCTACGACGGTGTCTCGCAGCAGCCTGCTCGACGAGCTCGCCACGCGGCCCGGATAAAGTAGAGCCAAGATGCTGCTGGCGCCCTCGAGATGGGTTCGCCAGCCCCTATCCTCGCGCCGCTCTAGGTCAATGAGGTCAAACTTGACGAAGAAGTGAACGGCGGCGAGCGCCACCTCGCCGACGGCCGGGTCGAGCGTGTCGAGCACGGCGCGGAGGTGGCGCATCGCCTTTTGCTTAGCCGTGAGGGCATCGATGAGCGCCTTTCGCAACACGAGGTCGGTGGCGCGTAGCTGGACGAGCTGGCCGCCGAGGTCGGTGAGTCCGGTGTGGAGGGAGATGAGAGGGCGGGAGACGTTGACCCAGTGAAGAGCCGATGTTGCAATTATTATGTGGAGGAGCAGGGGGAACTTGTTGGTCAGGGGGATCAGCTCGCGGAAAGGGTTGCTCCCGGGTGCGTCACGGGCCACGAGGTCTTTGCATACACGATCGGCGACTGGCAGGAAATGTTGCATTAGCGCCGCGCAACGACTGAAGGAGTGGCGGGATGGGAATCAAGGTGAAAGTGGAAGAAGAAGGAAAAGAAGAGGGTGGTGATGACGAGGCTGAGGTCGAGGTCGATGAACGGGGATAAAAGATCAAGACAAGGATGACGAGGAGAGCCCACAATGGCACAGATAGTATCGCGAGTCGTGGTCGAGGTCTTGAAAGACAGGATCCCTCGGGTTGCCGATCAAGAGGCGTTGGTCGTCGTCGAGAGACCGGCCGTCATCGGGGCCGGACTGCGGGGTATTGCGGGGCCGAGAGAGGTCAGTGGTGGGGCCGGACTCGGCGGGCGTCGGGGGCGGGCGGGGGAGGCCCGGCGAGGGCTTGCCGTGTCTCAGGCACCCGGGAGATCGGAGGGAGGATTTAGAGCTAGTAGGAGCGGCTGAAGAGGCTGTCGATGTCGATTTCGATGACGATGACGATGACGATGACGGCTTCAGATTGCCATGAGGGTCAATGGTTTGGGTCCAGACAAAGACGCGCCCGTAGCCGAGACACTCTTGGCCGGAAAGGGCACATTTGTGGCAGGATGGCCACGAGCGATCGCATCGCAGGCGGCGGCGGCGGCAGTTGTGGCACGGTTTGGTAATGCTGGGCATGCGCCGTTTGTTAAGAGTGAGACTGGTGGGGGGAGGCTGGGCTGGGGTATGAAGAGGGAGAGGGGAGAAGGGGGAGGAGAGAGATGGAGAGAGAGAGATGGAGAGAGAGAGAGAAAGGGAGAGGTAGAGATGATTGAGATACTGGCAGTGATTGCTGAGGGGCGGTGCTACCACCAGAGAATCGTTAGGCAGGCCATTAGGAGCTGGATGGATGGCAGGAAAAGGCTCGCGATGGGTGTGGCATGGTCATGGTGGTGGTGGTGGTGATGATGATGGCGGGCTACAAGATCACGAGGTCACGTGCCACAGGAAAAGCCTGTCGTCCTCTCTCCCTCCGTCCCTCTCCTCCGTCCCTCTCCTACTACCAGGCCCGTCCTCCCCTCCGTCCCTCCCTCCGGCACCCAAAGCGGCAAGCAGCCGACACGCTGTGCATCTCGTGGGACCTGCATCGTCGACATGCCTCAGGCCCGAAGCGGAAACGAGGCGACAGCCGCCGCAGCGAGCCCAAGGTGCGCTACATTAATAACTGCCCAAGCCGCCTCTCCATCACGACGCCGTCCAAGACAGTCCCTTCGTTGGTCACGAGAAACGACTACCACCATGATGCCCCTGGCGCTACACAGCTCCACAAGTTCCGGACGGCGGCAGGGGACAGTCGATATGGATAGAGGCTGGGCTCTGGAATCTGCGCCGAATCCATGACACATGGCGCAACTGCTCGAGAGCATCATCTATCAGCCCTCCATCGAGGTCTAGACGCTCCTGTTTGAGGAAATCAACCGACATCGGCCGCGTCTCGTCGCTTGTCATTTTATCGAAGACGACGACGACGACGACGACGACCATGACGAGCCATGGCCGAGGCAAACCGACCTGGGCGAGGCGAGCGATGCCACCGTCGTCTCCCGTCGTGACATTCTTCCGTTGGTCGTCGTTATAAAGGAACCTTGAGGAATGGGTCGTGTTCCAGATGGTCGTCAGTGGCCGACTCTCACAGCCTCCCTCATCCATCTTGACCAGCCTTTCTTTTTTTATTCTGAAAAAGAATCCCCTTGCGCCCGTTGATATAAACCATGGCCCGAGACCCGCCAAGCAACAAGGCCCAGACCGCCATGATGCAGTCCACCATGGAGTCTGTCGTCCCGGAGCGAGAGGCCTCGGAAGAGCTGCCCAAGATGATTGACGTCGAGAGGCTTGGTCGCCAACGGCCAGCCGAGTTCTCGTCGACATGGCTCGAGGTTGCCTTTGTCATCTCCATGCTGGGGGCCCTCTCAATGGCTGTGGGTGCCTTGTACATACGCTGCTTCTTCAACGCTCGCCTTCTTTCACTTTCACTCACTCTCTCCGACTCCCTCGTGAAGATGGAGCGGCTTGCTGATCCGCACCGCTCACGCAGGACTTTATCATTGGCGGATTTCAAGTTGTGCTGCCCGCCCTGATCAAGCCGTTTGATATCCCGTCGGGCTCCCAGACCTGGCCCTCGAGCGTCCTGACCCTCGTCGCTGGTGCATTCCTCTTTCCGCTCGGCCGACTGAGTGACATGTACGGCGGCTACTTCATCTTCAACGGCGGCCTGGTATGGTTTACCCTCTGGACCATCGCCGCTGGCTTCACCGGGAGCTTCTACCTGCTCGTGCTCTGCCGCGCCATGCAGGGCCTGGGCGCCGCCGCCTTTCTTCCCGCCGGCATCTCCCTGCTGGGTCGCATCTACCGGCCCGGTCCTCGCAAGAACCTCGTCTTCGCCGTCTACGGCGCCCTCGCTCCCCTGGGCTTCTTCCTCGGCATCATCATCGGCGGCCTGTCCCAGGACCTGCTGTCCTGGAGGTGGTACTTTTGGATGGGAGGCATCATCACCGGTGTCTGCTGTGTAGGCACCATCCTCACCTCTCCCCGTGACTACGCCTCAGCCCGCAGGATGAAGGTCCGCATGGACTGGTGGGGAGTGTCGACCATGGTTCCGGGCCTGATGCTCTTCATCTACGCCGTCACTGAGAGCCCCAACGCGCCCAAGGGATGGGCCTCGCCTCAGATCGTCACCACCCTGGTTCTCGGCGTCTTGTTCCTCATCGCCGCTGTCTATGTAGAGGGCTGGGTCGCCACGTCGCCGCTGATACCGAGCGACATCTTTCGCGTCAAGTACATGAAGAGGATGCTTCTTTGCCTCTTACTCTCATGGGGCGTCTTTTCCATGTACTCGTTTTACTCTAATTTCTAGTGAGTACCGGAAGAGACAGGGACGGAGAGCGAGAGACACCGAGAGAGAAACGAGTTGAGAGACAACGAGGCTGACCTTGACACTATTAGTATTCAGCTGATTCTGGGCCGCTCCGCTCTCACAACGGCCGTCTGGTACAGTCCCTGGGCCGTCGGTGGAATCGTCTTGTCCCTCATGAGCGGCTTCATCCTGCACATCCTTCCCGGACGCGTGCTGCTCATCATGTGCGGCCTGTCCAAGGTGCTGGCCGTCTTGTTCTTCGCCCTGATGCCGGAAAACCCCAACTACTGGGCATGGGTGTTTCCCGCCATGCTGTGCGAGGCTGCATGTGTCGACGTGCTGTGGACGGTGAGCAACGTCTTCCTCACCACCAGCCTGCCACGCCATCGCCAGGGGCTGGCGGGCGCCCTCATCAGCGTTACGCTGTTCCTGGGCGGCGCCCTGTTCCTCGCCGTGGCCGACGTGGTCAAGGAGCAGCTCCGGACGGCGGGCTTCGACCTCAAGAAGCAGTACAAGGGCATCTTCTGGATCGGCGTGGGCTTCGCCGGCATCTCGCTCTGCATCTGCTTCTTCATCCGGCTTGGCCAGGCCGGATGCGCGCTTACTCTGGAGGAGAAGCGGGAGGTCGACCTGGATATCGACGACGAAAAGGACCAGACCCGAAGGGAGGTCCGGGCAAGCGAGTCCGACACCGAGACGGTCGTCGGCGTCGAGGCCGGGGCCGACACTGACAAGAACAAGGCTTGATTTAATAAACTCGTCGTGACGCAACCAACACTGTTCCCCCTGTTCATTATCCAGACCACATAGGGGAAGCCCCGGGGAGGAGAGACGGGAGAGATTGGACACGAGGGCGAATGAATGGGGGCGTAGGGCTGATCAAGGCATTTCCTTTCTTCTACAGGCATGAGCGCGGCGTTGAAAACGAACAAAACCAGGCAGAAGAAACATATGGGGTTCTCGGGGCAGCGCTATTCAGTTCATGTAGATGATGACGTTTGAATTATCTTGGTGCCTAGTTGGAAAGATAGCCTCATGTCAGGCCTCGGAGGAACTTGTCATTGACGTCTTGATGTTTGCCTGGGGTGCACGCCCTGTGAGTTGGTGAAATGATACGAGAGATGGATGAACCGAGGAAGCGTCCGGTTGATGGACCGTTGAGCCGATTGAGGAGCGAGTCTGGTTGCAGCCAAGAGTGGCAGTGTATCGTCCTGTCGATGGCACTGTTGCGTATCTCGTCTCGCTTGATGAGTGCATGCGTGCAGGCAGATAAGATGTTGGGCGTCTGCTCGCGTCGATCGAATCGTTGTGATCTACATCGGTAGTTTGGACGACCTTTTGGCTGGTTGGGATCGTTTGTGCGTCTTGGGTGGATGTCGACGGTTGGGTTTGGGCGAGGGTTGGCGCAGTGGTCAGGTCTTGTACGATATAGATAATAGCAGTTTGGATATAGGTATGAAGACACGAGTAGGGATTGAACAGCAAAGCACGACTCAGATATCCCTACTTCGAGAAGGCCTCGAAACGCAAAGGTCTTGTTCCCTTCGAAGACGGAGATGGGCCTAGGTCGAGGCCGAGGGCGAGTTCCTGTCAGCTGAGACGGGGGACGTGTCTTGACGATGCTTGTCATTGCCAATTTCGGAGACGGACTGGGGGAGACAGATGCATTCGAATGGGAGATGGTGAACGAACGGGAGCAGAGTAGGGGTTGGGCATGTTGACGATTGCGGAGGTTGTGATTGGGATCTGCGAAACAAAGGGAGGTGAATAGTTGCAGGTTTGTTGTCTGAGGCGGTAGCATCATCTTGATGGGATGCTGACTGGATACTGCCACGCAAAGATGGAATGATGGCAGCGACGGACGCTCTAGTAGATGATCTTGTAGACATTCTAACGACTACCAAGCAACGTGCTGCTGTCAGACAGACAGAATATAAGGTTACCTCGACTCTGCCGCAGTGGATTGAGCGAGCAGACCGTTAACTCAACCCCTGAAGCCATGACACGCCTCGGCCATCGGCGCTCTTCAACGTGAACCCCCTTCAAGCACAGATGACGGTGGCCGTTTCCCCTCGGCTGGCCAGGTTCCCTCTGCGCTACATCACTTTTGGGGGAGCGTGTCTTGGACCAGCTGATCCAATACCGGCGTGCAGAATCGGTTGCAGGGCTTGAGAAATGCAAGGGACGGCAAGCGTCGTAGCCCGGCGGCTGGTTGAGCATCTCGGAGTTGCAAGTGGCCGGTCGGGAGGGTAACCCGGCCTCTGGTTTTTTTTTTTTCTTGCATTGACTTGACTGAGTTAGGCTGATTCTTCATCTCTTTCTTAGGGGCGCCAAACGACCATGGCGGCTGTTTTGCGAGGCTAGCTGTCTGATATCCTGGCATTCACACCATGTCGTCATTCCACCCGAAGCCGCCGGGCCTGTCTCAAAAGAAAGCTCCTTCAGGTCTAGGTAGCCTTGCAAGCTTGGAAAAGGGGAAAGGAAAAGAAGTAGAAAAAAAAAGAAAATAAGGGGACGCCAGCAAGGAGAAAGTAGAGCTTGGGGGGAAAATTGGTGGATGGGAAGCGAGTTGCACATCGCGACAAACCGCTGGCGGGAGGCGTCCATTCCTCTCTCGTCGAGGGAATCGGGGTCGGGGCGAGCCGGTTGCTCCGTCTTACGGAACTTGTCTGGAAGTTGGGGCCGGCATCGACCGGGCAGCCAGCCTCCTACCATGCTTGCCAAACAATGTCTTCGTTGCTCACGGCTTGTCTGGGGTTAGACACGACATGGGGGGGCATTTCAGCACATGCTCCCGGCAACCAGCCACGGAAGCGGAACGGTTGGAGATGGGGGGGGGGGACGGCTGGTGATGAGCCGAGGCGTATAAAGACGGCGTTGGATCCCCCCTCTTCTTGTCTTCTTGATATTTACTATCATCGTCAGCTTCTCAACAACAGCCTTTTTCTCTCTCTCGCAACTGCCTAGCTAGCTTTACAGCTTCAGTATCGCTTGTCTTTGCTTCGGTAACAAGTGTCTTCTTCGTCTTTCACCATGAAGCTGCTCGCCACTCTTCTTCTGGCCGGTGCTGCCCTCGTCGCGGCCCAGGAGGACTACTCGACCTACAACAACAACAACAACAACAACGGCGGCAACGGTGGTGGTAACGGCGGCCTCGGTGGCTACGAGGGCGGTAACGGCTACCAGCAGTGCAAGGCTGCCAACGAGCAGTGCTCGGCTCAGGACACTTGCTGCGATGGCCTGACCTGCAACGAGGGCGGTGATGGTTACAGCGTTGTATGTCGGATGGGCTCTTCTCTGTGGGACGTGAGCTGACTGTCGTTTGTGTTGTAGTGCACGAGCCAGGACTACAACAACAACAACAACAACAGCTACGACAACGGCAACGGCTACGATAACGGCAACAGCGGCTACAGCGGCGACCAGGTAAGCTCCATCGTCTCTTGCTCGGCCTCGAGCATCAAAAGCTGACGAGATGGCTCCTCTCAAACAGAGCTACCAGACTTGCAAGGCTGAGAACGCTCCTTGCTACGCCCGCACGCCCGGCAGCTGCTGCCAGGGCCTCTCCTGCGCCACCCCCCCCGGTGACAGGAACGGAAACGACGGAATCGTGAGTCGTTTCTTTTCCCTTTTTCCCATCGACTTGCCGCTGACCGTGTCGTCTTCCAGTGCGTGCCTCCTCGTGCCTACACGCAGGAGCCCACCTACCGCAAGGGCCCCAAGCGCTACCCCAAGATCCTTTCCAAGGCTTGGTCCAAGGCTTGGTCCAAGGCCTGGAACAAGGCCTGGACCAAGGTCTGGTATTGAGCTGTTTGACGCGGCCGAGCTGAGAGGGGGTGAAAAAAGGAGTCTTGTCTCGACTTTTCGCGGTGCTGGGCTGTCTAGGGGTCTTTCGATGGGTTTCGTTTAATCTGGGCTGGGTGTCTTTTTGCTTCAGTAGCTGTCAGAACTTGCTTTGCCTCGCCTCGCCTCGCCTCGCCTTGTCTGTGTCTCGCCCATCAACCATGCATATGTGAAGACTAGGGAAAGCCCCAAGCTGGCTCGGGGCTGACTTCAGCCGGCCTCCGGTGTGTAGTGGTGTGGCGGGCTCCGAGATCGGAATCTTGAAGACGCCATCGACCAGAGAAGTCATACATCGTCATCATCACACCAGTCTCAGCTATAAGCCATGCCCATGAGCCGCAAGTCGGAATCTGCCACTTACACCCACGGCCATCATGCATCCGTCCTCCGGTCTCATACCTGGCGCACTGCCGCCAACTCGGCTGCCTATCTTCTGCCCCATCTGCGGCAAGACATGAGGATTCTCGACGTCGGCTGCGGCCCTGGAACCATCACCGTCGATCTAGCCGGCTACGTGCCGTCGGGTCACGTCACGGGTCTGGACCGCGCAGGCCGGGTGCTCGACCAGGCGCGTGCCTTTGCGGCGGAGCGCGGCCTGACCAACGTCGACTTCGCCGAGGGAGACGCCAATGGCCTCGAATACGCCGATGGGAGCTTCGATGTCGTCGTCTGCCACCAGGTGCTGCAGCATGTCAGCGATCCCGTCGGCGTCCTGCGCGAGATGAGGCGCGTGACCAAGTCGGGAGGCCTGGTGGCGGCACGCGAGTCCGACTACGAAACCATGGTCTGGCATCCGCCCGTCCAGGGCATGGACAGCTGGCTGGCGCTCTACCGGGACGTGGCCAGGCACAATGGCGGCGAGCCAGATGCCGGCCGTATGGTCCATGCCTGGGCACGAAGGGCCGGCTTCTCGCCCGACGACATCGCCAGCAGCTCCAGCACCTGGTGCTACGCCTCGGCCGGAGACGTCGCCTGGTGGAGCGGGCTGTGGGCCGAGAGGACGGTGGAATCGGACTTTGCCAAGGCTGCCGTCGGGGCTGGTCTGGCCACCGAGACCGGCCTCCGGGAGACGGCCGAGGTGTGGAGGCGATGGGGGGCGCAGGAGGATGCCTGGTTCTCGTTCCTGCACGGGGAGGTTATCTGCCGCAAGGGAGAGGTGCAGGCGGTTGAATGAGGCCTGGATCTTGGATATTTCGTCGTTCTTTATTTTGTCAAGCAAGAAGAATTCAGTCTGATGTCAAGGAGGAGGCTCTCCGAAGACGGACCGATCCTCGTCCCGACTTTGTTCCATGTCACGTGGTTGACGCCGCCCTAGACGGACATCAGACTGTCGATGTTCGAGTCATCAACAAACATAAACCACTGCTCAAAGGAAGAAACACCACCGCTCCCCGGCATCGTCAGTCACGCCGATGCCGTCATGGGCCGTCTCCTGACCGGGCGACAGGCCGATGAGCTGTGCGCTTCCTCCCTCCCGTCCGCTAGATGCGAGTTGACGCAAGCTAGGCACAAATCGCTCATAGCCTACCTGCAGGCCAACAAGATGCAGGGCACCGCCGCTGCCTTGAGAGCCGAGCTGGGCCTCGAGGAAAAGGTGTTTGACGCCGAGACGGCCACAAAGTACGAATCGCTGCTGGAGAAGAAGTGGACGAGCACCGTACGGTTGCAGAAAAAGGCACGTCTGACGCACTCGCGGGGTTCATCTGTGATTGCATTGATGACCTGACTAGCCGTCTGTTGTAGGTCTTGGACCTCGAGTCTCGAAACGCAGAGTTGCAGTCTGAGATTGCGCTCGCCGCGCCTGCGTCGTCGTCTAAAACTGTTCACGATGCTGCTACCTGGCTGCCTCGATCGCCGCCGCGCCATTCGCTCGAATCGCATCGGGAGACGGTCAACTGCCTCGCCTTTCACCCTGTCTTTTCCTCCATCGCCTCGGGCTCCGACGACTGCACCGTCAAGATATGGGACTGGGAATTCGGCGAGCTCGAGAGGACCATCAAGGGCCATACAAAGGCTGTTCGCGATGTCGACTACGGCGGCCCCAGGGGTGCCGTACTTCTCGCCTCTTGTAGTTCCGACCTGACCATCAAGCTCTGGGATCCGGCTGCCAACTATAACAACATCCGAACCCTACAAGGCCATGAACATAGCATCAGCGCCGTCCGCTTCATACCCGCCTTGAGTGGTGGGAAATACGCCAACATGCTCGTCAGCGCGAGCGGAGACCAGAGCCTGAAGATCTGGGACACGGCAACCGGTTTCTGTCTTAAAACGTTGCGAGGCCACACGGGCTGGGTGCGGGATGTTTCCCCTTCGCCCGACGGCCGCTTTCTTCTTTCTACCGGAAATGACCGGACAGTCCGTCTCTGGGATATCTCTAAGCCCGAGGCCGAAAACACCATCACGGTAACGGGTCACGATAACGTCATCAACTGCTGTGTCTTTGCGCCGCCGGCATCCTATCAATACCTAGCGGCAATAGCTGGAGCCGAGGCGCCGCCTAAAGCGAGCAGCGCCGCCGAGTACATGGCGACCGGCTCTCGGGACAAGACGATCAAGCTGTGGGATGCCCGCGGTACCTGCATCTTGACGCTCATCGGCCATGACAATTGGGTGAGTGCCCTGGTCTTCCACCCGGGCGGCAGGCATCTCCTATCCGTGTCCGACGATAAGACGCTGCGGTGCTGGGACCTCGGCGAAGGGGGCAAGTGTGTCAAGGTGCTGCAAGACATACACGAGCAGTTCGTCACCTGCTTGAGGTGGGCACCTGAGCCAGTCAAGACGGTGGCCAACGGGGACTCTCCCAGCAGTCGGAAAAACGCAAAGACGGAAACGTCCAACTCGCAGATACGCTGCGTCATCGCTACGGGGAGTATGGACTCGTCGGTGAAGATATTCGCACATCGGTGATGAACAAGACGTCTCTCACCACGCATCCGCCAAGTGATGATGGGGACTATCCAGCAAGGTAGAAGCTCATGAGGAGGCGAGAGATGAATTGGTCTCAATCAAGCTTGATCGACAAACCACATGGAAGCGAACGCAGGCACACGAACGGAGGGACTCAGATGTTGCAACGGATTCACATCAACGCAGTTTTGGCATCTTACAAAGGCAGCCATCCCGTCACGTCTTTCGACTACAGGCTGCTGTTCTTGACATACAAGCGCTGGTCATGGCCCGTCGATGTTCGTGCTCAAGTACCAGTCATCAGAGGCTTTGGACTAGGCCCTTACTTCTGGAGCCGCATGAGCTGTCGCTCCGGCAGCCAAGCGTTGCAGCTTGCCACCGTCTTCCAGAATCTCACCCTCATCCTCGCTGTCAGTCCTCGCCAATACGTCGGATACTGGCCGCAGCACCGGCTCAGAACGTGTTCTGATGGGCATCAGAGGCTTGGCGGAGTCGACGGGTTTGTTCTGGCTGCAGCCAAAGTGATGGTCGACCAGGTGTTTGATGACGGGCCATCCGTGGGCGTTGGAGAACTGCCGTCTCACGATGATGTTGTTGTGGGCGTCCGGCTCCAACCTGACGAGGACCTTGCGCCACGTCATGTCCCGATGATAACTCCGGGCCACCCTCTCCTCGACTCGCATGTCGTCGTCCGGCAGAGGCGGAATATCGGCAGGCCGGTAGAGGCGGTCGTGGATAATGGTCTTGGGCCGGGATTCGGGATCGACGATGAAGTCGCGACTGGCGATGACGGGCGTCAGGACATCGCCGAAGCCCTCCAAGACTGTCGTCGTCGGCGGAGCTTGGATGTCGGCCAGCGGATCCGTACCGCCGGCGCTGGGCAGTTCGTCGAGATGGAACGTCTGGCCGCGGCTGAGCATCTGCTTATTCTTCCGCGACACGGGCCGATCGGAACGGGGCATCGTCTGGGCTCGGGCGGGGGTCGGCGCGAGAGGCGGCAACTTGTCCCTGTCCGTCTCCTGTTTCTCGTGGGATTGAGTGCGAAAGTGCCGACTGACGGCGCCGATGATGCCCTGTTCCCTACTGGCGCCTTCGACGCGCTCGATGCCCTGCCAGTCGACGAAGAAGAGGCTGCTGGTCCGGAGGGGAACGATGCCGTCGTTGACGATGTTGGCATAGACGGTCCGGCTGGTGAACTTGCAGAGGGCCGCGTGGGTGGCCCTGGGCAAGTCCCGCATCAAGGGCCTCGATCCGGGCCGATCCCCGGACTCGGAGCCGGCGAAAGAAGAGATGAGAGCGCCCCATCCGCCGCGGGCGATGGTCTTGGGACCCCAGGTCAAGCCCAGATCGCGGCCGCTCTGACCGACGAAGCCGGCTTCGAGGCAGAGGCGGACATACAGCGGGTTCTCGCTGCCGACGCCCAGCATTGGCGAGGCCAGGGTGACGAAGCTCCGCGGCTTGATGAGGTTGAAGAAGTCTGGGCTGTGTTTCTGGATATAGGCGATGGCGTACGTCTGCGTCGGACCGCCGAGCGAGTGGCCGACGAAGCTGATACTGGTGATCTGATACGACTGACGATCGCGGGCGAGATAGTCTTGCGGCGCGTACGGATGAGGGCGCTGATGACGGCTGTCGAGATCGCCGGCGAAGCCCTGAGCGAAGCCATGGTGAGGCGTGCTGCCGGTTGGGAGATGAGGCTGGTCCGGATACGTCATGGACAGCACATACTTGGCGACGCGCTTTCCGAGATACTTGATGCCTCGCTGCGTCTTGACGGCGTTTCCCGAATAGCCTCGGACGATGACGTCTTCGTACTCGTCCTCGTCGACGGAGCCGGCTGCCAGCGCCTGAGCCTTGGCCTCTTTGGCGGCGGCGTCGATGGATTCCTTGAGAAAGATGAGGTCGGCGCCGATGGCGCTGTTGAGGCCGTGCGTCAGGATGACGAGATGGATCTTTCTACGCTTCTGAGGAGTCGTGACGATGGAGGACGGCGGCACTATGGGCGGCGTCGTCCACAGCATGACGGTGTCCTCGACCTTGACCCGGACGACGGACGAGAAGACGCCGGGCGACTGCATCTCGCTGGGCTCTCCATGGGCTCTCATGAGCTTCTGGTGGTCGGCCAGCCTGCCCGGGTCGGTGGTTGTGTGAGCCAGAACCTCAATGTCGGTCCCCACGAGGAGCTCATAGCCGACGGCGGCCGACTTCGTGAAGACGACCTGGGAGGAGACTTCTATGATCCAACTGACCGTCTTATCGCCGTCGAGGCCTTGTCCACGATGCTCTGGCGGTGGAATCAGCAGCTCGTGGTCCCAGTGCGTGCCGGCCTTGACCTGGGACTCGAAGCGGGGCGCTCCGTGCTCCGGGCCGAGCTTGCGGAAAGGATCGAAGACGGCGGGATAGGCGCAGACGGACAGGGTAAATGGGCCGGGGAAGACGGCCAGGCGGCGGGCGACGGGACAGCTGTTGGCGATGCGGACGTGCAGCCTGCTGGGCTCGGGCCGGACGGAGGACTCGGGCGTGTAGGAGAGGCTGTAGCGGACGAGCTCGCCGACTCGGAGGTTTCCGGTCTGGTGGAGGAGGAGGGTGGATGGAGGGGGCGACTCGATTTGGAGCCGGCTCGGGCTGGAGGGCGGTGACATGGATGAGGCTGGGGAGAGCGGTCGCTGTACGTAGGTAGGAGATGGGACGAGGCTGGAGGAGAGGTAGGGTTGAGTGGTATGGAAGCCATACTGAATGATGCTGGAAACTAGGCGAGACGAAGGCAAGGGGGTAAGCTTTGCGGTAGGATGGAAGCTACAATGGATTCGACTGTCTGTCTGTCTGTGTGTCCGTCTTTCTGCTCTTCTGTCTTTCTGTCTGTGTGTATGAAGGTATGTATATGTATATGTCTGCTCGGAAAAGGGCAGCTCAAGGTTAACGGGCGTTTCAACTCTGCATCCGAGCGTCGGTTGGTTCCCCACTGCCCTTGTTACTTCCTTTCCACGTTATATATAGTAATCGTAAGCTTGGTTGTCAAAGCGTGCTGGCTGGAGAGAGGCAGGGTTAGAAGAGATGAGGCCAGTTGTGTATATATTGCTGCATTGAGTGTTGCAAGGGTTTGAGCTTGGAGGGCTGATGAGGTTGGGATGGAGGTTGTGGGAAGTTGGGAGTAGCGTCTGGCGAGCGAATGAGGCTGATCGTCTCTCAGTGTATGTACATACATAAGCAATGGTATTACAGATGTCTTAGGAGGGAGCCACGAGCGAGATTTCTTTGATGCTGGTTCGCAGCAACCGTGACTCGAGCCCTTACGCCCTGCCCTGTCCCTGACCCCAGACAAGTTGCACCTCGTTACAGAATGCGTTACAGGACGGCCTCCGATAGCAAGCCGGTCCAGACGACCAAGATGGAAATAGAAAGGCTCAGAGTAACAAGCTGTGAAGCTTGTTGGCCGAGGACTGCCTGCCTGTGCTGGTTGTGCAACGTTGGCACCGCGGTGGTTCCTGTAGCTGAAGGACGGTTTCCTTGTTAAGACGGGGGCACCGGGATGATCCTTTCTGATCCGTGACGGGACGAACTTGTTGGTTCCGCCGGAATGGAAGTTGGGGAGGTTGTGGCGGAGTCGTGGGATGTGTTGTGAGAGTCAGGCGCCTGCTGGACTGGCTGGATCTACATATACCACGGATCGATCAACTATTTGCTTCTGTTTTCATCTCTTGTGTGCCATCTTCGTCTTCTTCCTGGTCAGGATGCTTCACCGGCCGGCTTCACTGGTCATTGCCATCGCCGCCCTGTTCGTTATCGTCCTGCCGTTGTTCTACTACCGTCTCAACTGGGATACCATCCGGACCGAGAGCATCTTTCTGCGCCCCGACGGCATCCCCGACTCGGTTCACTTCGTCTATCTCCTCGAGGAGCCCGACGCCGACTTCCCCTTTGTCTTCTCCCACTATCTCTCCGTCTACGCGGCGTGGTATCACCTCAAGCCGAGGAGAATCTATCTTCACACCGACGCGGGCGCCGAGCAAATCACCAGGGCCAGAGAGGGAGCAGCCGGAAAATGGGCGCGGCTGATCCTGACGATGCCCGGCCTGACAATCGAGAAGACTGAGGCTCCGACGGTGACGCGGACGGGCAAGGAGATCAAGGAGATGGCGCACAAGTCTGACTTTGTGCGCGTTGAGGTTGTGAATCGCTTCGGGGGCATCTACATGGACTTTGACGTCTTTACTGTTGGGGATGCGCGGCCGCTGCTGAGGACGGGCTTTCAGGCTGTCTGCGGTCGTGAACCGGGTGGCCTCTTGTCTGCAGGCGTCTTCCTGGCCAAGAAGCGGAGCGAACTGACGAGTCTCTGGGTCGAACGGATGCATGACGTCTTTGACGGGCGGTGGGTGACGCACTCAAACGAGTTGATGACCAAGATTGGCCGTGAACTCGTCCCGTCTGAGAGGAGGCTTCTCGTCCTCGAGGAGAAGGCTTTCACGCCCGTGACGTGGAAAGAGCACGGGATTCGGGAGCTGCTGGATGAGCATGAGGATGTGCCGTCTTTGTTGGGGGGGGAGCTGCCGGAGCTGAGACACTGGGATCAGCCGGTTCCGTCGTGGGCTATGGGCTTCAATGAGTCGTATTTCATACATGGCTTTCGTGTGGAAGAGGAGGGGAATGTCGTGACGCCTGCCAAGGTGTTGAGGAGACAGAGTAATATTGGACGGGCAATGTATCCGGTTGTGCGGGATATGTATGTCCGAGGCATGGTTACGGTCGATGACGAGTGATGATGTATTTGGGTGTATGAGTATGATGATGCTAATGTACGTTGCTGCATGGGGGTTAGACAAGACGCGTCATTCATTGTACTGTTAGTGAATATCATCTTGACTTTCCCCCCCTCATCTAATGAAGCAATCCTGACAACTCGGCCATGCTCATCACCAGACACGTCCGACTGCTCTCTTCTCTGCGACGGACTGCTCGATCGTATCTGACCATGGCTTCGGAAAAGGACGCGCCGTCGATGGAGTCTATCGGCGTTCGGAACAGCACCGTCAACACGGGGCCCGGCGTGACGCTGACGGCGGAGAAGAAGCTCCTCGTCGGTTCCGTTCTCGACGTCAGTATCGTTGTTGTTTTGTTGGCTTGGGATGGCTCTGACTGGTTTGCTAGCTGTTTGAGGGTCACCCTTCGCTTAAACACCTCTCCCTCTGGCAACGGTCTGCCACGTTTGAGGACCCCATTGCCATCGCAAAGGGCTACGATGGATACGCGGCGCAGTGGTACGGTCTGCCCGTGCTGTTCAAACCGATCAAGATACGCTCCCATACGGTTACGTCGGGGGGGAACCCGATGGACGTGTCGCTTAGCAACGCCTATACCGTCAAGGGCATCAAGTCGGAGCACGTCATTGACAGTACCGTCCGCATCTACGTTGGTGACGACGGGAAGATTGAAAAGGTTGAGGATAAGTGGAATATGAGTACGCCGTTGGTGGGGACGAGCGTCGGCGATGTGAGTATGGTGTTGAGAGTAGGTCGTGGGCACGTGTGTTCTGACATGGGGCTGCAGGCGTTTCGCAAGTTGAGTTCTAATACGACTTCCAAGATGGTCAAGGTTCCGAAGACGGAGGAGGAGGATAGGAAGATGCAGGCTGAGAGGGGGGATTAGGGCTGCTGGAGGGTATACATGTACGTATGTGAAGAGATGTTTTATATCGGGTGTTGGCCAACGAGAGCAACTTGACGAGGCATCAATTTGTAGACTTGAGCCGGAACTGTGTCCCGAGTATCGACTCCGAAATACCTCGGAGAAAATGACAACACTGGTATAGTCCTGCGTATCTCTCTCTAATTAGGGTGATTCGCAAAATACCGCGCATACGCCTCCCAATCCTCAACCCTCATCCACTCCGCCGGAGCTTGGTTACGAAACACCAGCCTCGGCGCATTCTTAAAGAACCACCCGTTTCCCTGCGGATGAAAGGCCCCGAACGGGTTGGGAAGGCTGTGGCCCCCGGGCGGGAACATCCGGGGGAGGTCCGGGGCCACGGCCGGCTCGAAGTCTTCGGGGGGCGGCGCTGCCATGGGGGCGCTTTTGGCGGCTTGTGCCTTGGGGGTCGAGGGGGGGCTGGGGATGCCTCGGCGGGTGTGTTGCGGTTGGGGGGATGCGAGGGTGAGGCCTAGGATGGCGAAGATTGCTGTTGTGAGGTGCATTTTAGGGGGGGGGGTTGCTCTGGGTTGGGAGAGTTGTGAGCGGGTGGGTTTTAATTAAACGGACTGACTTTGCTGTGGCATCTGTTGAACAGCAGGAAAGCTGGAGATAGACTGGCTTTTACATAGTTTCGTCGACGGATGCTGTGCCTCTTCCAGCCGGTAGGCCGCCAAGAGGGCTGTGGAAAGCGCGCGGATAGCTGGTGCTAATCTCTTGCTGAAGCAGGATCAATAAGACCCGGCTGATTCCGTGTCTAGATTAGGTATGTATGTTTCTTGGATGGCGGTGAGAAGGCTGTGAGCGCCATCATGGTCGAATCCATGGGGTCTATACTCTACGAAGCAGCTTCCCTTCTAAAGAGCTACGCTGAAACCTTTCCATGGACGCGAGTTTATAATCTAGCTGGCCGGCATCGTCAGTCGAGGACCACGTACCTGGCCCCGCAACAGGGACCAAATTACAGCCATAATACGCATACGGCGTGGCGTCAATGCCAGACCTTGAGGTGGTGGACTGGCTTTAGACGTCTTTTGAGACTGATGATGTTTGGTGCTGGAGACGCGTGGTCCTTGGCTTTGATGGGGGTGGCATGGGATTTCTTGGTGTTGATGGACGAGGGGTGCGACAGGTGAGGGATAGGTATCTATCTTGTACGTATATGAGACGGGGGCTACGCTCGGCGGCCGGTGAAGCCTTGACGGAGTTTGTGTTAATTGGTGCTGTTGAATGATGGTGGAACTTTTGACCGTCATCACGGAGCTTCGTCTCTGGCATCACGACTGCTGTCCAGAATCACGGCTGCCCTCTAGCATCACCACTGCTCGCGGCCTATCAAAGCTACCATCATAGATCGGACCTCCGGCCGATGCCACATCACGTGCCTCCTCAAACCCCGACGACCCCGCTCCGGACTCCGGCCGAGGTCCGGTCCGCGGCCGTGTCGAATCCCGCCTTGGTCCATCCAGCTATCCATTCTTCCTTTCACCTGAGATGGAATCCAAGCCGGAGCATGTCTACTCGACCGATCACTCGGTTGCTGTCCTTCGTACTCACCGCTGGCGTACCCTCGCCAACTCGGCTGGCTACCTGCTTCCTCATCTTCGGCCGGATATGACCATTCTTGACGTTGGGTGCGGGCCGGGCTCTATTACTATTGATCTGGCGAGGGCTGTGCCGCAGGGAAATGTTACGGGCGTCGAATACGTGCCTGATCCGCTTGACGGTGCCCGCGCAGACGCCCAGGCACAGGCCATCACCAACGTCTCCTTCATCGTGGCCGACGCCCATCATCTGCCCTTCCCGGACGCCTCTTTCGACGTCGTTCATGCTCATCAGGTGCTACAGCATCTTGCCGATCCGGTCCAGGCTCTGCGTGAGATGCGCCGCGTCGTGAAGCCAGGAGGTCTCGTCGCCTGCCGCGAATCAGCCTCGATGACATGGCACCCCGAGTCCAAGGGTATAGAAGCCTGGCTGCAGCTGACGACGCGCGTGGCCCGTGCCAAAGGTGGGAACCCGCATCCTGGCAGTCGGATCCACGTCTGGGCTGAGCAGGCTGGGTTTGCGAGCGAGATGGTTGAGAAGAGCGCTGGGGCGTGGTGCTTTGCCTCGGCGGAGGAGAGGGCTTACTGGGGGGGGTCTATGGCCGAGAGGGCGGCGTCTTCGGGCTTTGGAGAGGTGGCGGTTGAGGGGGGGTTTGCGACGAGGGAGGAGCTGGAGGGGATTGGGCGTGCTTGGGGGGTGTTTGCTGGGGACTCCGAGGCTTGGTTTGGGTTGCTTCATGGTCAGATTTTGTGTAGGAGGACTTAGCTGGGGTTGGGAGGGAATGCTTTCTGTCACTTGGACTTGGATGGAGTCAAGACCAAGATTTATGAATCAAGAATGGGTAAAGCCTCTGTGAATCTCATCGTCTTCTCTCGTAAAGTCTTGGTGAAAGACTGAGTGTAACATCTCGTGCTAACATGGTCAATAATACCATGCAATGCCCGACATAACAAAATGGACATCATTGCATCGTCATTGACCAGCTCGTTACAGGGCGCCCTCCTACTCTTGAAGTCAAGTTCAACCCCGAACCCACCCACAGAAGCCACGGAAAGAGTTCGCCATTCCCCGATCCCGGTTCAAGACTCGATGGAGCTGCTTCCATTCCGAGATGGGCTGGAGGCCGATCAGCAAACGACGCAGATTGAGCCTCTCTCGGGATTAGACTCTCTACTTGTGAAAGAAGCTTGTCCATTCTCCCTGTTAGGGCCAGGCGCTGTGACCCGATACAGGGAGTGTTACCCGGCGAACCACGGTAGCGTCGGCTTTATGCCTCTGCAGGCGGCGGCGGTGTCGGGGGCGGCGATGGGGGAGGCGACGGGGGCGGCGCTGGGTGCGGCATCGGCATCGGCGGCATCGGCGCCGGCTCGGGGGTGCGCGGAGGTGACGGCTCGGGACGCGATGAGGTCGGACTCTCTGGCTTCATGTTTCTGTACTCGGTCTAGTTAGAACAGAGTGTCTTGACTGCGTGATTCTGTCTCGAACTGGGCTCGCCTCGTCGTGGCTCCGGCTGGAAAGGAACAAGAGTAGGCTCGAGTTGAGAGAGATGGTTGCCAGTCGAGCCTGGGATTCTGAGCCAGCCAGAACGGATAAGAAGCTGCACATTTACGACGGCGGAGCTGGCCATGGTCGATGGGAGCGGTGGAAGTGATGCACAGAAACTTGTCGTATCTCTGACCAGGGGCTGTACCACCCTGATTGTGTGTAGCATCGTGGGCGTCAAGGACTGAGCTTGTATATGAAGCAGAGACAAGGGACGGAAGGACGTCTCCGCAGAGGGCCGTTGGCTTTGAGTCTTGGGTCCGTCATGGTGAATCTCGGCACAAAGGTAATCAACTCCCCGTCAGGAGAATAGCAATCGGCGTCAAGGGCAAGGGACAGTAGTTTGGCAATGAATAGCAGCTTGCTCGTCATGGGCGATTGACCAAGTTTCCGGGCGTCTCACTGGGCAGAGGCCGGGGAACTTGGACCGCCTTCTGCCACCGACATGAGACGCTCGGAACGGGTAATGCTCGTTGCTGTCAGCTCTGCGGAACAGGATTCAAGCTTACGAGACGGGATGGACGTGGAATCTTAGCTGCAAAGATGGCTTTCTGACAAGGAGATGGGGACGAGGGTGCCCGACGCAACTTTACATGTTGGTCGGGGATTTGCCATTCGTTAGGGAGAGGTTCTGGAACGACGACGATGATGGCTTACGGAAAGCTTATGAGCTTGCCTTGCCGAGGCATCCTCTATTGTCGAGTCTTTGCCGACGGGGCAGAGAGAATGTCTGGGCCTTACGTATGCAAACTCTGGAGAAGCCTTTCGACCGCTCCAGCCTACTGCGAGAGTTACGCCAATGTCGTGGTGATTGACGACTAACGCGAGCAAGTATAGCTGGCTTCACTCAAGTTGTCATGGCTGGGTATGGCTGGCTCTACTTATAGCCACAGAAAGAGAAAGGCTTTCGGGATGCTTCACTATACATACATGTTCTACCTCCCGCAACCGCCAACCGTGGCCAGCACCAGCTCCTTTATTGCGCCTGTCGAACTCTCATCTCCATGGCCTGGATTTGCCCACCCCCCTGATAGGCCAGCCATACCGCCATACCGGAACGCCAGTTCTAAAACCCTCTTTGGCTTACTTTCTATAATTGGTGCGCTCCAAGGTTTCCGAACATGGTTGGCAAATGTTGACTGTCCTTTGCCTAAGAGTAACCGAATGTCTTTCATGTTTCCTGGGCTATAGAGTTTTCTCTATCTTCAGGTAATAACATGATGATCGCGGAACGATGGCGCATGCAGGGAAGAAACGGCCGCGGGAGCTCATTTTTCTTTCGCTGGACTGACTTCCGTGTTCGCGTTGGGCATGTTTAAATAACCCTGACGTCTTCTTTCTAGCCGAGGATTGTCGCCTAGACGGGCAGGTCTCTTTTGTTGCAGGCTTTGGTTTTGCACCGGCGCTACCACTGTTGAATACTATAAGAGTCGATTTCAGCTCCTTTTCCTGGGCAACCCCGGGCACAGTGAGCAGCCGGTTGTAGATTGACCAAGTTCCGTTCCAGAATTCTCATCGGTTCATTAGCTTCTAGAACAGCTGGATTTGAGGTTTGCATGAAACAAAGGCCGTCATGGCCACGACGTCCTTTGGGCTTGCTTCACACACAACCTCGTCCTGGCTTTACGATTGTTCCCACGTTAATTGGACAAGGGGTCTGCCGCGGCCCGCTTCAATGGAGGCCTTTACGTCTCACCGAGTGTCGCCGAACCCGTTTACCGTCGGCAAGACGATGGATTGGGGTGCATACTTGATCAACATCCTGCCGAGAGATCTCCTGTACAGTAACATGGGGCAGAAGGAACGCGACCACCTTCGCGACTCCATCAACAACGAGTCTCGAGATGGCCAGCAGCGGAAAGAACTCCGGCAGCTCATAGACTGGATAGCTGCTCAGCAGACGGCCTTTCAGCGGATATGCTGGCCAAAGCTCGAGACGTACGAGATTCTTGACTCGTACAGGTCGACGCTGGACGGCCTACAGAACTTGTTCGTTAGTGAGATTTCGCTGCGGAACGACTTTGCGGCCAAGTTCGCCAGACGAGATCCCAAGCCGGTGGATCCGCAAAAGGCGTATTGCATCAACAAGACGTCGCCTTACTATCTCGACATCACCAGGACCATTGTCAAGTTCGAGGCGAAGAAGCCGGGGGCGGCCAACACGTACAACAGCCTCCGGGTTTTCCAGCACCCCTTTCTTCACGCGCTGGCGGCGGCGTCCAAGGACAACTACAGACACTGTTACCGAAACGGCTGCGCGCGGGAGCTGCTCTACGGGCGGTCCATGGTGCCGGACTCGTTCAGCCATTTCTGGGCGGCGGTGGTGCAGGCGTTTGCGAATCAGATTGCGCTTTGCTTGATCTTTTCTAATACGACGGTGCTGGATACGGACCACGTGTATATAGATGGGTCAGACCGGAGCGAGATGGGTAAACGACGGTTTCTAAGCAGTATAAGTGGTTGGCTGTGAGGCTGGGCTCGTATTTGGAAGAGGGATTTTTCGTTTGTTTATGCCAAGAGATTATATACATGGGGAAGAGGCAATGCAGCTCGAGTGCCGGAATGAAGTAGGGGGATGGAATACGGAGTTGGAAATTATCGGGCTCCTTGTCAAGGCGCGACGAGCAAGTTGAAGGCCTGACAAGTTGTAGTTGCGATTGTACTCGTACAGCGGCTATTGATGGTTAATGTGATGGAGAAGGGTTTCTACCAAACCTCAGGGAAACTCACAAATAGAAATGACCCTTTCTCAGGATAGGCTCAGAGACACATTCATGTCCAGTTGGCAGTCGCTAGAGTTGAGCGAAGATGACAACTACCGACGAATAGACGTTGCTCGTATCCTCAGAGCAAAGCCCGGCCCATCTTTCCACCGTCATCTGCAGCTAATCAGTCTCACAGATGACAGACAAGGCACACAGTGAGGAAGGACAGTATGAGAAACCCCTCTTGGCCGCCAAGGGCTGCGGGAATGGCGGACACACAGTGCCATCGGACACGGACGGGCAGAAACAAAGCAGGGGCCGGGCTTGACTGGGGGGCCTATTTTTAGTCCAACGGCTGCTTATTGGCTGCAGGGAGTCGTTTGTCAGCGCCATCTGCAGTGAGAGACGAGGCTCCGAATCTTTGACGGAGAGACGAAACGGGCGTTTTCGGTACGTCGTGATGGAGAGAAATGCCTACTTGATTCCTCACGGTGGATCTGCCATCCGTACATATGTATTGTACATGTGTATTCGTACATACATACACACGCCCAGACGTTGCCCCCCCCCAGAAGCCCCAGAGAAAGGCAGACGCATGCAACTAGAAATAGACTGACGCCACGTGGGAACTATGTCGTAGGGCTGGCAATGCCGGATATCATCATGATGCGTGTGAGCGAGAGGCGGTGGACGAAAAGGGAGGAATGCGTGACGTCAAGCGCTATCCTGTGCTTGCGGTCTGGACAGGAGGCGGTTGTCTGTCAGTGTCTGGAGAGCATGGGCATGGGCTTCGTCTGCCAGCGATAGAGAGGTAGCTAGATATTCCTTAGTGGAGGTCGCCGTTGGAGATGATGGATAAACAACAAGAAGATGAAGAAAGAAAGAAAAGTCCGGGCGAATTTCCAAGACTGATAATCGCGTTAAAACAGCGGAAACGAAGACGATAAAAAGAAAAAAAGAAAAAAAAAAAGACGAGCAAAACCCACCAACCAGACTCGCCCCTTCCCCACCC
>NJES01000539.1:0-12928 GCA_002591395.1 Ophiocordyceps camponoti-rufipedis | reverse complement strand
ACCCTAACCCTAGACCTAGCCGGGCATATAGATGCACTAACCCTAACTAGGTATAGACACTACGCAGAGGCTCGATTACTAACCATCTGATCCTCTCAGCCTTCCTTACCATCCTCAGCCTCGTCCCATCAACCTCACCCACCTCACCTCGACATCACAAGCATGACATCCGACAGCGAACCACGGCGTACGCCCTCCCCCTTTTCTTCTTCCGCGCCTACACCCTAGCTAACGCTCCCAGGCGCAACCCGCGAGGAAATGCGCAACGAGCGCCTCCCCCTCGCCTACCGAGACAGCTGCGCCCACCTCCTCATCCCGCTGAACCGGTGCCGCAAGGCAACCTGGTACATGCCCTGGAAGTGCACGGTGCGTCGCGTCCCCGACTGAGAATGCCGAGTTTGAGGTCTGCGAGGGCTGATGTGGGAGGGGGAGCGGGCTAGGATGAACGTCATGTTTATGAGAAGTGCCAGTATGAGGAGTTTAAGATTCGGGTTAAGAAGATGGATGAGTTGAGGGAGAAGAAGGGGGCGAGGAGTAATTGAGGGTTTGGGAGAGGCGCGTGCACATACATATTCATTGGCGCTTGGGAGAATGCGAATCTTGGTCTCTTTAATGGCATACATGCTATCCCGCTACCCAGAAAAACAAACCACAAAATTCTACCTCTTCCTCGGCATCTTCTTTTCCTCCAACTCCTCAATATCCTTCTTCCGATGAAAATGAGGCGCCAGCTCAGCCAACCACGCCGCCTCAATCGGCATAACACTACGCATATACTCCTTGGAAGTCTGGACGAGCTCAAAGTAGAGCACCATCTTCTCGGGCGGGTCCACAGCCATGAGCACGCTGCTGGGATGGATCCAAACGCCCGTCCCGTTCTTGACGAGGCGGTACCCGTCGCCGCTTCGCTGCAGGCGCGCCGCGTTGGGGAAGAAGCCCGCGGTGATGGCGCGCTTGATGGGGCCGAGGTTTGCGGCGCCGCAGGTTGAGGGGGAGACTTCGACGCGGTCGCAGAGCTTGGCGAGCTGGTCCCTGACGTCGCGGGCTCGCGTTAGGGATCGCTGCTGGAGGAAGTTCTCGCGGGCCCAGACGGGGGAGAAGTCGCTGTCGACCCATTGCGTCCAGACGTTGAGGAGGGTGAGGTGGTCGCCTCCCTCGCGGACGGTGAAGCGGTTCCGCGCGCTGTCGGCGTGAATCTTCTTGTCCTTGGGTCGGAAGAAGAGGGCTGAGGCTTCGCCGAGCATGGAGACGATCGAGAGGACTTCCTCTACGCAGCCCTCGCCGTCGGCTGCCAGCACCGCCTTGGCCAGCATCGGATCCGTAGGGAACTCTGCCATCTGGCGGCCGAGCTTGGTCAGCTCGCCGCGGTGGTTGAGGGCTTGCAGAGCGAAGAGCTGGTTGAGGGCGCCGGTGAGGGCTTCGATGGGTGGCGGATCCATGAATTCAAAGTTGAGCACGTCGTTGACGCCGAGGGACATGAGCTGTAGCACCACGCCGTTGAGGTTAGTCCTCTGTATCTCCGGCGTCGTCGACTCGTCCATCTCGTTCATGTATGCAAACTTGGTGTATAGCCGGAAGCACTTCCCCGGGCCGACGCGTCCGGCTCGACCGCTGCGCTGGTTGGCTGAGGCGCGCGAGCAGGGGACGGCCACCAGGTTGGACATGCCCGTGGCAGGGTTGTAGAGGTTCTCCTTGACGTAGCCCGGGTCGATGACGTAGACGATGCCGTCGATGGTCAGACTCGTCTCGGCGATGTTGGTTGCCAGCACTACCTTTCGCGCACCCTCTGGTGTCGGCTCGAAGATCTTGGCCTGTAGGTCCGAAGGAAGGTTGGCGTAGATGGGACAGATGACGAGCTCCTTGATACGGCTGCCCAGCTTGCGGGCCGTCTCCGAGATTTCCAGCTCGGCGGCTTCGATCTCGTCCTGGCCGGTTAGGAAGATGAGGATATCGCCCTTGCCCTGCGTCGTGTGGATCTGAAACGTCGTCGTGATGGCGGCTGCGAGGTAGTTCGCCTCGGGGGCGGGCGTGTAGTAGATGTCGACGGGGTATCGTCGTCCGGGAATGTTGAAGATGGGCGCGTCGTCAAAGTATTCGGAGAACTTGGTCGCGTTCATGGTGGCTGACGAGATCAGCAGCTTCAAGTCACGCCGTTCCCGCGCCAGATCTTTGACGAGAGCTAGCAGGATATCTGTATGAACGGTACGCTCATGAGCCTCGTCGATCATCAGGGCCGAATAGCCAGCCAGGTCAGGCTCCGTCATGAACTCGCGTAGCAGCATGCCGTCCGTCATGTATTTAAGCACCGTCTTGTCGCCCGTACAGTCCTCGAAGCGGATCGAGTAGCCGACCTCGTTGCCGACCTTGACTCCCACCTCGTCTGCCACTCGAGCCGCCACACTCATGGCTGCCACTCGCCGAGGCTGGGTGCAGCCGACCTTCATGCCGTCCTTTGTATAGCCAGCCTCGTGCAGGTACTGCGGCAGCTGCGTCGTCTTGCCGCTGCCCGTCTCGCCGACGATGACGAGGATCTGGTACTCCTCCAGTGCGGCCAGGAACTGATCGCGGTACTGGTAGATGGGCAGACTCTTCCGCGTCTCTTGTATCGACAGCGCCTTCTTCTCGGCCTCCTCGATCTGAGCATCGAGCAACAGCTGCTTCTGAGTCTTTGCCAGCAACGTCTTGCCCTCGCCCGCCAGCCTCGAGTCTAGACTCCATTGAATGTATTGGGCGTTGTCTAGGACGTAGCCATACTCGTCGTCCTCGCGCTCGGTCCGTTGAATCTGCGCCTTGGCCTTGGCCGTCTGCTCTCGCTCCCACTCCTCGTGCTCCGTTACGAACCTCTCCTGACCGTACTCATCCCTGTCGACGTGCCGCTTGTTGAGAGCCTCTTCCTTCTTGCGCTTGTCGAGCTTGCCCTTTTCCGTAATGTAATCCTCTGGCATCACGTATCCATCGCGATGATCGTTGATTCGCCGTCGTTCGTCGGCCCGTCGAAGATTCTCGCGGTTCTTGGCGAACTCGGCCTTTTCCCTCTCCGACAGTCGCAGACCGCTGTGCAGCTCGGCCGCCTCCTCGGCCACTTGTTTCCGCAGCAGCGCCTGGCGCTCCGTCTCGCGCTTCTTGAGGTATTCTCGTCGCGACCTTGCGCGCTGGTCAGGCATGGCTGCCTCCTCGGCGTCGTCCATCGGGACGAATGCATATCTCTTTTTGCTCATCGAGGGACTCGTCAGAGGCGGCTGAGAAATAGAGCAAGCGAAACGACAGATGGATAGATTTTGGCGTCTCTGATGGCTGGTTGTAGGAATGACTCTTGGTCTTCGTCCGGTGAAGCGCAACTTGAGTATTTATCCGAGTGACCAATCAGATTCTGCGATAAGTAATGCTCCCCACCTAAAAACACAGGGTCCAGCGGGCCGATAACAGCCAGACTGTTAACACGCTGGTAATAACTGATGTGGCCTTTCTCTCGAAATGCTTTCTCCTCTTCCTCGCCTCGTCGCCCATGATTTGCGCTTCTGATACCAAGAAAACTCTCTCCGTTTCTTGTCAGACTTGCTCGTCGCCTGGCTTTCGCTGACGGTATTCCCGGCTCCCTCGAGTCCCCTCGCCGGGGCACCGCAAGCCGGCATGCTGGTCCGCGCCCTCGGCCTGTTGCTGCTCCTTGCGCTGTTGGAGCTGGTGGTTTGCGACGAGGACTACTACAATGTTTGTTCTGTAAGACTCTGTGATGAAGGAAACTTTCTTACTTGATCAGGTACTAGGAGTGGGCAAACAGGCCACGGACAAGGAACTCAAGTCGGCATACCGCAAGCTGTCGAAGAAATACCACCCCGACAAGAACCCGTACGAAACTCCCTATACCCTCGCTTGATTCACACCCGCTCTACTCGTTCCCCTGTCTTTACATCGACGCAAAATCTCCTTCTAAAGCTGACCCCCTTCTTCCCTCTCTCAGCGGCGACGAGTCGGCCCACGAAAACTTTGTCCAAGTAGCAGACGCCTACAACGTCCTCAGCGACGCCGAAATGCGACAAGTATACGACCGCTACGGCCACGAAGGCGTCAAGTCACGACGCCAAGGCGGGGGCGGCGGCGACCACCACCAAGACCCCTTCGACCTCTTCAGCCGCTTCTTCGGCGGCGGCGGTCACTTTGGAGCCTCGTCGCGCGAGCCCCGGGGCCACAACGTCGAAGTCCGCGTCGAGATATCACTACGCGACTTTTACAACGGCGTCGATACCGAGTTCCAGTGGGAGAAGCAGCACATCTGCGAGACGTGTGGCGGCTCCGGCAGCGCAGACGGCCACGTCGATACCTGCAGCGTCTGCGCCGGTCGCGGCATCCGCATCATCAAGCAGCAGCTGGCGCCGGGCATGTACCAGCAGATGCAGATGCGTTGCGACGCCTGCGGAGGCCGCGGCCAGACCATCAAGCACAAGTGTCCCGTCTGCAAGGGCGCCCGTGTCGAGCGCAAGACGACGACGGTGCCCCTGAAAGCCAACCGCGGAGTAGGACGCGAAGCCCGCGTCGTCTTTGAGAACGAAGCCGATCAGAGTCCCGACTGGGTGGCGGGCGACCTCCTCGTCACGCTCGTCGAGAAGCCGCCCTCTGCAGACGATAACCCCAACAAGGCCGACGGCAACTTCTTCCGCAGAAAGGGAGACGACCTCTACTGGACAGAGGTGCTCTCCCTCCGAGAGGCCTCGATGGGCCACTGGTCCCGAAACCTCACCCACCTCGACTCCCACGTCGTGCGCCTCGGCCGTCCCCGCGGACAAGTCGTCCAACCAGGCCACGTCGAAACGGTACCCAACGAAGGCATGCCCATCTACCGCGAAGACGACGACGACTCGTCCGACTCCAACCGAGACGCAACCCTCCGCTTCGGAAACCTCTACGTCACCTACGAGGTCATCCTCCCCGACCAGATGGAATCCGCCATGGAAAAGGACTTTTGGGCCCTGTGGGAAAAGTGGCGTAGGAAGAAGGGCGTCGACCTGCGACAAGACGCCGGTCGTCCCGAAGCACCCCCGCGCGACGAATTATGAGATATGACTCCCTGGGCATCCATCATGTCGTCACCGCGTCTGGTTTCTCTTATTATATAGGTGAGGGAGGTAATTGTGTTTCCCCCCACCATCTTTTCGCCGCCAACCCTACGCGTCAGGCTCCTTTTCAAAGACAACGTAGACGTGCCGCCGGGCATGTTGACGGCATCGACGTGGCAAAGAGGTCATGGCTGTGGTTTGATGTGGTTTGGTTTGGTTTGCAGGGTTAGGTAGCTTTGATCTGAGGGGTTGGTAGATGGCGTATTCTAGACCATGTGCTTTGGATTGTGTGAGTTGTATTCGTATGCATTCGTGGTTCCTCTGGCATTCAGTAAAGTTGTGGCTCCTTGCTTGTTCGTGCTTGATGTGTTGATGACGTAGGTGAGCTATCAACTTGTAAAGAGGATAACAGCCTTGAGATTCGTCACCATCATTGAGACCGGCGTTACGACGACAAACACAACTCCTTTCTGAAGTCCTAACGACTGAGATGACCATCACCATCTACCCTGACTCCTTACCGTAAACACCAGGGATCTTTTGTCATAAATCGTCGTCTTCATAGCCTCTACGGCATCCATCAACAGCACATACAACGACATAACAGCACAAATACAAAGGCACATCGTCATCACATCACAACTACCGCCGCCGCCCACGTCGTCTCCCCTCATCGCGATGCTCTTCCCGCCCGTCTCCCTCTCCCAACCGCCCCATCTCGTCCCGCGGTAAGCCCCCTCCGACGACTTCGCCCAGCACATCCATCCAGCTCCGTCGGCCCTCGAGCGCGCCCGTCATGGTCCTCACCAGCCGTTCTACCTCGGCCCCGTCGGTGCCTCCCACTTGCCACCCGCCATCGACGTCCCAGTCTCCCGGCTTCCGTGGTCGCCGCTCAAACGTGCCGTTGCGTGACGCCCACCTGCCGTGGCCGGTTGAGGATCCTGTCAGTGGCTGACCGTGGGCGTCAAATCTGTCGGGCAACACCTCGACGTCGTCGTCTGAGTCGGACGAGGTTGGGCTTCGACGGCTCGAGACCACGGGCCGGTCCGAAGACTGGTCGGAGGAGCGGCGGCGGTGAAGCCTTGACCGGCTGCTGTCCTCATCTCCATCATCGACATTGTGGGATTCGCCCCGGTCCTCGCGCAGACGAATAGCGTCCCTCTCCGCGGCAGCTGCTTGTTCCCGTCTGTGTCGCTCCATGGTCTGCGAGCTCTTGGGCGAGAGCGGTATGAAAGAGACCGACTTGGTTGCCGAGGCCGAACCCCGTACCGATGACGCATGGTCTGCGTGACTTACACCATCTGCGAGAATGTGTCAGTCACCGATGCCATCGGCCCAGCAGGTACGCCGGCAAAACACAAATAGACGCACCCTCTGACGAATCGAGGTCACTCACATGATCTGGCGGCTGGCGACCACCAGGATGAGGGGGCGTCCTCAGCAGCCCAGGCGGCGGCGGCCCCGGCGGCGTGGAAGGATAAGAAGCCCCGAAGCCGGGTTCGGGGGCCGGAGGCGGTCCGGGCGGTGCGGCCGGAGGTGGGGGCGGCGGGGCGTAGCCGGTGTAGTCTTGGGGCACGTACGGCCGGAACTCGCGAGACGAAGCACCGGAGCTATCGGGATAAGGGGTAAAGTCGGGGCCCCCTGGAGCCGGACCGGGTGTCGCGGGATAGGGCGGATAGTAGGCACCGCCAGAGGCAGTGGGAGGCGAGTGAGCGCGGTGAGCGTCGGCGTCGTCAAAGTATCCCGCGCGTCTGTCGTCGTCGCGTCCTGCATATGGTCGCGTCAGCGTCTCGGACCCAGACGTGGCATTCCGAGCCTCACTTCTCCCCTCGTCTCTGTCCCTCGACCTCGTCTCCCTCTTCTCGCGGTCCACCTTGTCTTTGAACTCTTTGATGCCAATGGCGGCCGCGCCAGCCGCAGCCACGTCCCTCAACCTGCTGCTGCTCCGCTTCGGCTCGCGATCCGACGGAGAGGCGGACGAGGGCCGGTCACGTCGCCTGCGGCGTCGACGCCTCTTGTCCTCGGACTGCGAAGCGTAATCCCTTCCAGCGGACGACGAGGGGTCTAGCGGAAGGGGGTCGTTGCCGTACTCAACTAAGCCTAGCTCAGGATCAGCCCCGGTTGGCGAGAAAGGGGATCTGGCCATGGACCTGCTTCGGCTCCGACTCCGACCCCAACTCCGGCTCCCGCTCACACCCCTACTGCGAGAGCGACGGTAAGAGTCGCGGGCGTCGCCCCTGCTGAGGCTGCGTTCGCGCGCCTCCTTCTTGTCCTGGTGGTTCTTCCACATCTTGTTGGCGACGCCGGCCGCGGCGGCCACCCCGGCGATCTCTGCTCCTCGGCGAAGCCTCGACTTGCTTCGGGAGCGGGACCTCGACAGAGAGCGGCTGCCCGGGCGGGATCGCGATTTGGACATGCTGCGAAGGTGCTTGCCGATGCCGGCGGCCGCCGCGGTCCCGATGACCGTCTTGGCGACGGTGGAAAGACTGCGATGACGGCGACTGCGGGATCGCGGAGCCCGGGAGACGGAACGGGACATGGAACGCGAATACTCTTCCTCGGAGTGGTAGCCTCCGCGGACGCGGCTGCGTCCCCGGTGGCCCTCGTCCCTCTCGACCTTGCTGGTCTGGTAATACTTGGCAGCACCTGCGGCGGCGAGGGCGACGGCGGCGATGCCGAGGCCCTTGCGCAACCTGGAGTGATGATCGGGCGACTCGCGTCCGTCGCCCCAGCGTTCCTCGTAGGCGCTGTGGGCGCGACGTAGAGCCTCTGTCCCCAGGGCGCCCAAGGCGGCTCCGGCGAGCACCTTGCTTCCGCGGTTCTCCTGCAGGTCGCCGTACTCGTCGCGACGGCTGGAGACGAGGGCCGAGATGCCGGCGCCGGCGAGGGCGCCCTCGGCCAGCTCGCGCCTGTGGCGATGGGGGCTATCGCTGGGAGCGCGTCGGACGACGGTGCGTCGGACGTAGTAGTCGTCGTCGTCGCTGTAGTACGCGTAGTCATCATCCCTGCGGCGGCGATGCTCGTAGCGAGAGACGGCGCAGTCGCGATCGCCTCTGTAAGGGCCAACTTCCCGACGCTCGTGTCGATAGTAGTACTCGTCGTCGAAGGGGTCCCGCTCTCGACGGACGACCTCGCGGTCCTGCTCGCGGTCACGGAGAACCATCTGACGGGGCATGACGATGGGTGCGGGAGAGGGAGCCTCCTGGACGATGATCTTTTGGGGCTCAGGGGCCTGCTGTCGGATGATGACGGGGGCGGGAGGCGGATCGGCGGGGACGTAGTACTCTGTTTCCTTACGATAGCGTTCGATGTCATGGCCACGGTCGTCGTCGATGCGCTCTTCAAACTTGCGCTCGACCCTGATCTCGTCATCGTGACGGGCACCTCGAGGCGATCGGCGTTCCCTGTCATCGTACATGGCAGATCGATAGCCCTCGTACATGGCGGCGCGAGAACGATCTGGCTCACGATGAACGTCGCGCTCGTAGTAGAGGGGACGGGCGCGTTCAGGCTGGGCCTCGTACTCGGAGCGAGGGCGGTCCAGGGCCATCTGGGCGCGGCGATCGTCGAGGATTTCAGACATGCGGCCGGAATAGCGGGAGCGGCGGTCGTCGTCGACTTCTATCCGCTCGCGACTGGGGGCTATCTTGTAGCGAGTAACGGTGGTGCTCTGGTAGCGGTCTTCGTCGGAGTCGCCGTTGTGGTCCCGGTATCGAGAAGGCCTGTAGGTGTCGCCCATGGCTGAGAGGGGCAAGGTCGAGAGTAGTGATGATGATCTTATACAACGAGGGATGTGTCCCGCGGCAGACGGACCCCAAGAACGAGGCTGTTTCGAGGGGAAGAGAGGATGGTGGGTGGTATCACAGAATGCGCCCAGGCGAAGAGGGGATGACGCAAGGCGGACGTGGCTTGGACTCGACCGCTTCTCCGCTTGGGCTCGAACGAGGAGGCAGTGGGAAGCAGAGGGGAGCAGAGAGGAGCAGATAGGAGGCGTAAAGGAGGGAGGGCAGAAGCCGTCACTGGCGAGAGAGAATGCAAGGGAGAGGATGGGGGAAGACGGCAGACGGACGCAGAAGGTGGTCGAAGAGGGAAGACGGCGAGGAGGAAAAAATGAGAGGGCGGGGTTTATGGACGGTCGAGGGATGGAAGAGGTCGGGCGGGATACCAAGGGCTGATAGTGGGATACGCCGGCGCTGGTGCGAGGGCGTCGACGGGACGGGTAGAGACGGAGCGCGGAGCATGTAGACGCGGAGCCGGCACATCAATGGATGGACGGGCGGGCAGGCTTGTGGACACAACTTGAACCTTTCCACAACTGCTGGTGGTGCCCAGCGGCCTGCTGTGCGCTGGACTCGGGCAGCGGGGGGGCTGACTGGGCTCGCTTCCAGCGGCTCTGCTACTGGGCGGGGGGATGGATGGATGGATGGATGGATGGATGGATGCCCGGATGGTGGACGTCATCGCCATGACAGACAGACAGCCAGACTCGGACCCTCCAGCACCCCCCAAAGAAAAGAAACATGGACTGCCCGGTCTCCTGACAACGACAACGTGATGCACCGAAACCCGCACTTTCCCCTCTCTCAGCCGCATTCCTGGCCCGTCTCCCCACCTCGTCCAGCAATGGATGTCTCGTCTCGGATGGCTGCAGCTGCAGTTCGCTCAGCAGATTGCCAGTCAGACTGAGCCTCAACAGCGTCCACACGTTGCATCACAGCCCGGCTCTGTCTAGGCTCGGCCCGGGCCCCGCCACCCGGTTGGGAGCTGCCTGGGAGGATGTATGTAGATCCAGTTGTCCCTGTTATGCCTTTGAAAAGTCAATCTTGAAACGGCCCCCGATTCTCGGCCCGCTCTCCGCATTGCACGGACCATTCATCATTTGCCTATTCAGGCTATTCGTAAACCTAGACCTCGGCTGGGATCGACATGGAGCATTCACTGGCAGGCTTCTTCTTCTTCTTCTTCTCCTGCCCGACCTGCTTCGCCTTCTTTTCCTTCTTCTTCTTCGGAACCGGAGTCAAAGACGCGGCATCTTCCGCTGCAATTTCTGCCGCCTCCAGTGTCCAGCCGTCTTGGGCATCCTTCGCCTCGGCAGCTGTCCAGCATTTTGGCACTTGTTCAGCCAGCGCACTTGATCCCCACGAGAAATAAGACACGGCTGCCGGTGCATCCCCGATGTCATTATTGTTCTTCTTCTTGTTCTTCGCGACTGGCGGTAAGTCACATGCATCCGAGATGACATTGTTGTTCTTCGCGGCTGGCGCTGGATTCCAGATCCAATTCTCCGTGACTGCCGATGTATCGCAAATGTCATTCTTGTTCATGACTGTCGGTGCATCCCTGACGGTGTTCTTGTTCTTCTTCTTGTTTTTCACGATTGGCGGTGCATCCCACATGTCATTCTTATTCTCCATGACTGTCGGTGCATCCCCGACGTTCTTGTTCTTCACGACTGGCGGTGCATCCCAGATATCATTCACAAACCCGTCATCTTCCGGCGGACAGGCCAAGTATTCCGTCTCGTAGCTCGCCGTCTTGGGCGTTGCCTCCTCTGCCGTGAATTCCTCGACGGCTGGAGCATCATCCCCTCGGCGCAGTTCCAGTAGCTTGGCGAAGAGAACGTCGTCGACATGGGTAGACTCCCTTGTTGAATTCCGAAACTCGAACTCGAGCGGCTTCATAGGCTCCTCCAAAAAGTCATCCAGCCGAGCCTTGAGATACGCATGCACCCAGCTGTCTTTCTTCTTATCCTCCGGAAAGGCCTTTCGCACAATGCGGAAGACGAGGGGCGTGGGGAGTTGACCTCCGACCCTGGTAAGCTCGGCGTGCGAGAGCTCCAGCAGGTGCGGCAGCTCGGCGGTGGCGAGGACTCGCAGGGCCGTCTCGAACTCATGCGAGAGTCTCTCTTGGAGCGATTTCCCCTTTGGCTTTATGCATTGATAGGTGTTGGTTAGGGCATAGTGGATGAGCACGTGGCCGACGTCGAGCGCGATCGCTCCAGGTGCCGTGATGTTCGGGAGCCTAGACAGAAGAGCTGTGGGAACATAGAGTATGGCCCCATCGCTGGTGGCAGTTCGCACGCTGGGCGTAGTGTATGGCCTGATGAAGAACAGGTCAGAAGCCGCTGCAAGACCGGTAAGATCATCTCTCACGAAGTCTCCGGGCGTGGATCCGGATCCCCGGCGGAAAGTGGATCCCCGGCCTCGGCGGAGGATCCCCCCGCGACTAAATCGTCCACGACCAATCGGCTGTTCATTGTTCGTGTGTCTGAGCCTGTTTGAGTTGACGAGAAGAGTGTTGAAGGGGCGTGATGTAAAGAATCTGACGGCTTTCCACGTGAGGGGTTGTCGGCGATGACGTCAGTGGCACGGCTACCAGCCCCTTATTTACGGCCTCACTTTGGGAGTACGGATAGATACATATTTCCGGATATAGGATGGGACTTAGCAGTACGAATACTCGGCCATTAGCTGCATCAGAAGCTGTCCTGGAGATACTAGGTTGTCCACCGTGCTTTAATATATTTGCTCTAGGGTAGGTGAGCAACTCATAACTTCACTTCACAACTCCCAAGCAGACGGGAGATTAGCAATACTCCAAGCCAGTATAGCCATTCTAGCATAAAGCAACTCAAAGCCAAAAGATGAGCAAAGCTTCTTCAACTCCGGCACCACGTGCAACTCGCCGCGACACGTTCTAACCTCATTTCCGCTCAACTCCTCACCTCACATTGAACTGCTTGGCCAACCCTATCGGACCGCTCCGGCTCCAGCGCAATTTCGGCCAGCCCGCTCTGTCTAGCAGGTGGAGGAAACAAGCCTTTTTTAGTTCTTTGTCACGCAAATACGGCATTAAAATAAAGGCCTCTTGTTTTCCCGTGAATCGATGAAGTTTGGGATGGTGTTGCATGCATGCCAGGGTGAGATGGAATTTTCAACGCTAATTTGTTGTCACGTATTCGTGGAAAACAGCCCTGATGGTGGTCTCAATGGAGACGATACGGGTCAAGGCCTCGACCTGTCGAAGCTGGAACCCTGAAAACACGGAATTACAGTAATTAAAGCAGGCGATATACCCCTTGTCTAGCATGACTCGAGATCGATATCCAAACAACTTCAAGACTAACTTCGACGCGTCAACGCAGAGCCGGTAAGATGCACCACGCCTTACCGATTCTAACGCTGCACACGACAAAGCTTCATCCACGGCTTCCATCCACCGCAACAGCTTCAAACCAGCCGAGAACAAAAAGGCCCTCGATATCCCAGTTTTCCGGTGATGGGGTAACGGTGCAAGCGCATCAGGTCGTCAACGTCGCAGGAGCAGTTCAGACAAGTCTCCTGAGGGATCTTTCAGCTGCGGCGGTAGAGGGCGAGGGCAATAATTATAGTTGCTGCGATGGCATGCAGGTATGTACATATAGATGTACCTCTATTCACGAGCATTCCTATGTAGGCACGGCAGTTGTCCGCTAATCGACATCATTCGATCGTGGACGTGGTCAAGGTTCGACGCCTCCACTTACGAGGCGAGCTACATGTTTCCGTTTGTACATATGTATACATACGAAATGAGAGACGAATCTACATAAACACACGGCAGTTGTGAGCGTGGTGGAATGGACGGTAACACAGCGGGAGAACAACAGCCGCTCGTGCTCCGTGACACTTCAACCACGTCCCCAACGAGATAGAGAGTCGCAACGACCTATCAAGCTCATCTCTCTCGGTAGCACCGAACAAGCCAGATCTCAACGACGGAAAACCATGACCGCCGAGAGACTCCAAGGCAGGCCGAGATCTTGGCGATTCAGCGGACAGTGGACCAAGACGAGTGTGTGCATAATACCCATGTATGTATGTACATACATACATACA
>NJES01000538.1:0-12931 GCA_002591395.1 Ophiocordyceps camponoti-rufipedis | reverse complement strand
CCCCCCCCCCTCCCCCCCCAGCCACTAACCTACACCATCCCCTCGCCTCTCCCCCCCTCCCCCCCTCAAATCCTGCCCCAACCAAGCATCCACCTCCCCTCCTCCACCGCAATCCAATGCTACGCCCCAGCAACAGGCCTCTACCTAGGCCTCGTGAACCCATCGTCTCCCGCGGCCGTCGACCGCGCCGTCACGGCAGCGTCCCGCGCGCAGAGCCAATGGGCGGCCACGAGTTTCGCGCAGCGGAGGGCGGTGCTGAGGAGTCTGCTGCGTCACATTCTCGATAACGCGGGGGAGATTTGCCGTGTCGCTGCTCTGGATAGTGGGAAGACGTTGGCGGATGCCCATCTGGGGGAGCTGCTTGTTACGGCCGAGAGGATTCGCTGGACCATCTCTCATGGAGAGCGGGCCCTTCGCACCGAGTTCAAGGGAACCAGTCCGCTCATGATTCACAAACGCAACTCCATCCGCTACGAACCCTTGGGCGTCGTCGTCGCCCTGGTGAGCTGGAACTACCCCTTCCACAACATGCTCGGCCCCATCATCAGCAGCCTCTTCGCCGGCAACGCCATCATCGTCAAGGTCTCGGAGCAGACGGCCTGGTCAGCCTCGTACTTCTGCGCCATGGCCCGCGGCGCCCTGACAGCCAACGGACACGACGGCCAACTCGTCCACGCCCTCGTCTGCTGGCCCTCTGCTGCCTCGCATCTCGTTTCCCACCCGTTGGTCCGGCACGTCACCTTTATCGGATCGCGAGACGTGGCCAGGAAAGTGGCCGTCGCTGCGGCAAAGGGTCCCAAACCCATGGTGGCGGAGCTGGGCGGCAAAGACGCCTGTCTGGTCCTCGACTCGGCGTCTTCCGATCTCGATCGCATCGTCGACGTCATCCTCCGAGGATCCTTCCAAGCAGCAGGCCAAAACTGCATCGGCATAGAACGAGTCATCGCCTCCAACCACGATCCCGCAACCTCAATCTACACCCGCCTCATCACCGCCCTCGAACCCCGAATCCGCGCCCTCCGCCTCGGCCCAGAAGCCGACGTAGGATCCCTCATCTCCGATTCCCCCATCCCCCGTCTAGAAGACCTCATCGCAGACGCCACCTCCCGCGGAGCCCGCCTCCTCGTCGGCGGATCCCGATACACCCACCCATCTCACCCAAACGCCCCCTACTTCACCCCCACCCTCCTCGTCGACGTCCGCCCCGACATGCCCATCGCCCAGACAGAATGCTTCGCCCCAATCCTCTGCCTCCTCCCATCCACCTCCTCCCACCCCTCCTCCCTCCTCCCCCTGGCCAACGCCCCGGACTTCGGCCTCGGCGCCTCAATCTTCGCCCACGAATCCGACCCCCACCTCCCCCCCCTCATCGCAGGCCTCCACACCGGCATGGTCGCCGTCAACGACTTCGCTGCCTACTACCCCGCCAGCCTCCCCTTCGGCGGCGTCGCCGGCTCCGGATACGGCCGCTTCGCCGGCGAGCACGGCCTCCGCGGCCTCTGCAACCCCAAGAGCGTCTGCGAGGATCGCTTCGCCTGCCTGGGCGTCAGGACCGTCATCCCCCGCCTGCTGAGGTATCCGGTTGCCCAGCAGAGGCGCGCTTGGGAGTTTTCTCATGGCCTTGTCGAGATTGCGTATGGGGGGTTCGCGGAAAAGGTTAGGGGGTTGAGGCGTCTTGTGCGGAGTTTGTATCCGTAGATGGCGTCGTGCTCGTGTCTTGGGAGTTGTGAGGCATGTGCGTAGCTGAGAATGTGTAGATGAGCAATGCTTTGAAACCTACTTTATTATAGAGTCGTCTTCTCACGGTCACCATCTACCCGCTATTCCCTCGAGGCAATTCCCAAGGCAATCTTGGCAGAGGCTTACCTGGTAATGCAGCAGCCAAGACGCGGCTGCAGAAGCGACACCAGCTCACGACTACCCATAACCAACGCAACCCTGAGCCGTCACTACACCAGCTGAACAAACTCGAGCCAAGAGACCGTCACTCCCAGAGCCTCTCACCTTGTCCACTCCTTAACGATAGATAGTCTCTTATGTCGGCTATCTGTCGTCTCACTATCTGCTTCCTGTTCACCATTTTCGCCCCTTGACACAAAATATCATCCGGTGCACCGTCGCCCGCAATCTACCAGCCACCAGACTGCACAGGCGCAGAGCTGCCCCAGCCATCATTGGCAGCAGGAGCCTTCTCTTCCGCTCCCCAACCGCCGCCGTTTGCGGGAGCCTTCTCCTCGGCGCCCCAACCGCCGTTCGTCCCTTTCTCTCCAGCGTCGGCGGGAGCCTCGGCACCCCATCCGCCAGAAGCCTCCTCGCCAGAAGCACCCCAGCCATCGCCACCACCCTCACCGTTGCCCAGGTTCAGACTGGCCATGGTGCCCAGATCGTTCGGATCAAAGTCCGAATCGGCCTCGAATTTCGGTTTCTCGGCCAGCTCTCCTTCCGGCACGTACTGCTGCAGGAACTGCGGAATATCCTGCTTCGTCTCCAGTAGCGTCCGCGTAAGGACGCTCGCCATCGCCTCGTCGCGGTCGGTGAACATGGACGTGGCCACGCCCCGATGTCCGATGCGACCCGTTCGACCTAGATATCAAGTCAGCAAGGCAGCTCAAGTATCCAATCAACGTGGGCAGAACTTACCGATGCGATGAGTATACTCCTCGATCCCGCCATGGTCCATCGACGGAAGGTCGTAGTTGATAACGTGCATCACGTTGCGGACGTCGATGCCACGAGCCATGACGCCCGTTGCCACGAGAATGGGAGCCTTGCCAGAGCGAAAGGCTCGAAGAGCTGCCTCACGCTCCATCTGAGTCCGGTCGCGGTGAATCGAAGTGACGGGCAGACCCATGTTGAACAAGAAGTCATCGAGGTCGTCGACGACTTGGCGACTGTTTGCGAAGACGATGGTGCGGACGCCATGCATCTCCTCCAGGAGGCGCACGAGCGTCTGTCGCTTGTCGTTGCGATCCACCTCAACCACGTGCTGCTGGATATTCTCCGTCGTACTGCCAGCACGGCCGACGCGGAAACGCACGTGGGAAGCAGACAAGTGCTCCTTGGCGAGGTCGCGGGCGACCTTGGGAAACGTGGCCGAGAAGAGTCCGTAGATGATGTTTCCCTCGTCTTGTTCTGCAAGGACAGTGAGCAAAAGTTGATAAAAGTTGATGGGGAGATTGTGGACAAAGACTTACCTCCACCGGTCATGATGCGGCCAATGTCGTCGCTCCAATCATGTTCAAGCATCTCATCGGCCTCATCGATGATCATATACTTCAGACGCCTCAAAGTCAAGACGTTGGGGCGCGAGATGAAATCGATCAGCCTACCAGGGGTGCCGACGAGAACGTCGCAACCCGTCGAGAGCTGCCTCATCTGGTCCTTGACAGATGCTCCGCCGTAGAGCACTCCAGGACGGAGCATCGACCGGTAACAGAGGCGGCGAGCCTCATTAAAAATTTGGACCGCAAGCTCACGGGTCGGCGCCACGACAAGAACCAAAGGCTCGGCTGCAACCCCTGTGCCTTGTTCGGCGACATGCGTGGCGGGGTTGGGACGAGGGGCAGCGAGCTTCTTGGCCTTTCCCATCAGCTTGCTTATGATGGGAATCAGGTAGGCGGCCGTCTTGCCCGAGCCTAAAGAAACGGATGAGCACCAACCATGAGACGGAAGAAAATGCAAAAGGCTTACCGGTCTGAGCGATTCCGATGACATCGTAACCTTGGATAATGGAGGGGATCGTGTATTTTTGGATAGGTGTCGGCGTGTCATATCCCGACAGCTTCACGTTCTCCTCAATGCAAGGATGAAGCCCAGCACCCTGAAACGACCTGATAGGGTCGATCTTGACAGGTCCCTCTTGCTGGACCTCGATCTGGTCGATTCTGCGACAGGTCAGAAGAGTCGGATGGAAGAACGGAAGTGAGGTAGCAGAGCGCACTTCTGGAAATCGAGACCAACTCGCTCGTGCCGAGCACTGGGGTCTCCAAAGAGCTCCAGCTCAAGCTCGGGAAACTTTGGCCCGATATCCCCATACTCGTCGTTCCACTCATAAATGCGGGCGTTACCCTCCCAGGTCGGCTGATCACCAGAGGAGGGACCACCCGAGTAGTCGATAGTACTGTTGGCGACCCAACCAGGGACCACGTCCGAGGCTTTGGCGCCCGCATCGGCATTAGGCGGGTCCATGTTGATGCTCTGACGATGCGCTGGCTCAAAACCGTTAGCAAAGCTTGGGTGAAGGCTTGCGGGAGGTTGAGAGGCGGCAGAGGGTGGCAACTTTGTAAGAGCGGGGAGACTTGTGTGGGGAGGCAGGAAGAATGAAAAGAAAGGTTGGAAGAAGAAGAGTGAAGGTGAGGGAAGAAAAGACCCAAAGGCGTCACGAGTAGGAGAGGTGAAAAAATTCGGAGAAGAGAGTGGAAGGTGGCAGAAGGTGAAGGGAAAAAAAGAGAGAGATGGTGGTGGAAACGCGGACTGGCAGGCAGGGAATATGAAGGAGAGAAAGTTGGTGCAAACGAGGCGAGGCAGAGCGAGAAAAGAAAAAAAGACAGCCAGAGAAGACAGGCAAACGAAAATAATGAGTAGCAGAGGAGCAGAGTAGCAGAGGTGTTGCGAGGCTAGGGAAGTGGGCAGAAGGAGACGAGGCAAAAGAAACGCGTTGCAAACATATTCGTACCTTAAGATGAAGAAGACGAAGCTGGCTTCAGACGGCGCGAAAACGAGCGCGCGAGCAAACGAAGGACGAGGCTGCCAACGCGCTTGAAGGAGAAGAGGAAAACGATGATATCGCGAGTAGTGGAAGAGGGAAGTGGGCAGGAGTGGGGAGGCAGAGTGCAGCTGCAGGTGGGGGGGTTCAACGAGGATAGGTAAAAAGAAAATATTTTTAAAAAATAAAATAAAAAAAGAAGCGAGCGGGCAACAGCTCCTACCCTGCGATGCCTTATCAAAGCTACCAATCAAGATAAGGCAAGAAAAGAAAGAGCGCGCAGTTGACCGTCTCTCACTCAGCCTCACAGGCCTGCCTACCTAACCCTCACAGGCCTTACAGGTCTAGGTAACCCTCACGGGCCTCACACCTCACCACAGGTCAAGCAGATCTTGGCTTCCCGTCGCAGACTGCTCAAAGTCGCCCATGCCCGCGCGCAGAACCCGATCCAGCAACAAGGCCGCCCTGCCAGTAGGCCCTCCCTCTTTCCTGGCGCTCTCTACGCCTTTGGAGACGGCCTCGAGAAACCGGCGCTGAAATATCATCTGGCGCGCCTCTCGATCCGGGTACATTTCGCCCTCCGCGTCCCGCCGTTCCCCCGCCAAGTTCAGGTACGCAAAGGCATTTGCCGCGCGCGGTAATCTATATAAATTTTGCCAGTAGTCGTGCGACGTCGAATCCTCGGCCGTCTCCGTCTTGAAGCCCGCTTCGAGAAACCTTGTCAAGGCGGCCATCTGCCGTACCAGCGCCTGTCCATCCTTGCGTCTCATGCCTACCCCGGCGCTGCCTGTCCAGCCACCGGTTGACTGGGAGACGGACCAGCCCATCATGGCGCAAAACGTGCTCAGCGTCTTGACCCAGCCGCCTGGACAGGCGATGAGCTCGCCATCGGCAACGTCCAAGAGCCATTCCATGACGCCCAGTGCGTCGTTGCTGATGTCCGACGACAGATGCGTCATGCCGGCTCGGACATACATGATGGCGTGATCCACACCGGATTTTATCTCGTCCCCCGGAAGGGTGTGAAGAAGCTTCAACAGCTGAGAACGCACCGGTGTCGAGCTGTCAGAGACCAGCGGAAGAAGCTTGGTGAGGAGGACCCGAGTCCCGACTGGATTTATGGGAGGGTCATTGGACAATTGGCTGGTCAGGTACGATAGCGCCTCTTGACGCTGCTTGTCCGACCGAGAAGATGTCAGCGAGAGGTGGTGCTTGAACTGGTCGTCGACGCTGGGGGCAGTTGTCGAGAGAGACTGGCGGCCGACGGTGATGGCTTGAGAAAATCAGTATGAGAAGCGACAAGTTCGTGCACTGCTGATTGACCGACCCTTGGACTTGAAGCTCGTATCTGTGTGGCTCGATGGCTTGGGTTTGGCTTTTCCAACTTTATATTTTGGTTTCTACGGACAATGAGCACGGATTCGAAGAACGGGCGAGACTCGGCGGACAGACTTGGAAATCTTTCTTCTTCTCCTTCTTTTTCTTGGCGCTGGAGCCCATTATGAGGTGGTCGCGGATATGGAGGGAGTCAGTCGGATTGATGCGCAAGGCTGCCTCAAGGCTGTCGTCAAGGCGGTGTAAGACGGCAGTAAAAAGTCTCGACATCAGGCAGGGATTCCCGTTGCCCGACGGATTGCCGCTTCAGAAGTGGGCACGTGATCTGACAGCTCGCAGTATGCAGTATCACGTGCCGTAAACAGTTGCGGTCATCAATGACCTGGCGCTGTCTCAATCTACCCACTCCTGGGCTGCTACTGCGCGGCAAGACGCAATTTACAAGGATCATCATGATTGAAGCCTCGATGGTAAAGTCTACAGGCCTTCATTTAAGTACCTCATAACTGACACGTGCCTCCAGGGTAACGGCCACGGCACGCTCGACGAGAAGCTCAGTCGACTATCAAACAAGCCCGGAGTGAGAGCCAGCGTCGTGCTGGACCGAGCCAGTGGAGCAATCATCAAGACCAGCGGCGACGTCTCGGTTCTCGGTACTGCCAAGTCCCGCGATGCCGCGACGGCCGCCTCCTTTACCAACGAGGTTCCCGTCGCGGAGGAGAGCGAGACAAAGGGAGTAGAGGACTTTGCCTCGCTGGTGTGGAACTTTGTCAAAATGTCGGGCCAGTTGGTGCAAGATATGGACACGGAGGTTTGTTCACTTCCTCGGCGATTAAGGCCCGACTGACGGAGGGCAGGACGAGCTGAGGCTTCTGCGACTGCGGACCAAGAAACAGGAGATTGTGATTGTGCCGGATTCCAAGTATCTTCTGACGGTTATTCACGACACGCCGCCGGCTTAGCACGACTTGAAATGATGTTACAAAGTATTGCAGAGTCGAGATGACGTGCGCCGCTCTCTTCAACACATTCTCTCCACCTATTTAGGTAGACATGTCTCTTCTCTCTTTGCCGTGGGGAACAGACACCACTGATCTTTGCGGACGGCAGGCTGGGCGGCGAACGAAACAAGGCATGTCGAGGCTGAGACGGAGAGGTCCGGACGCCAAGGTTCGGTTCGGTTCGCATCGGCTGCGAGCTGGTCTGCGTGGGGAAGGCCGAGCGTAGGACAGCCGGCGTCTCTTTGTTGTGGGAAGGCGTCGCCTCGAGGGAGGAGAAGCGAAGAAGAAGAAAAGATGACGATGACGTTGATAATGAAGATGATGAGATGAAGATGATGATGGGCGAAGCATCCGCCGGAGATGATACCGTGATTGGTCATGATATTCATACTGTGAAAGGTACAAGTGCGAATCCGCGGGTCGCGCCTCTCTGCAAGGTACCTGGCCTACACGAATACAGTACCGTATTAGCATCGTCAGGCCACCTGAAAAATGGTGCGTCTCGCAGACATGCATCTGACGACGAGGCATCATGATGGCGGCCCTCAGCGAGGCCGACCTGGAGCGGCTCTTCTCGGGCGCGCCGCAGTTCTTCGCCCGTAGCGAAAGCTACTTCCACGGGCCGCCTCATCCCAGCGTCGCCTTTCCGCTCGACGAGGAGCTGGAGATACGGGACCTGACGGACCACGCGCCCATCGGCCATGGCGCCTGGAGCGGGCTGACGGCCTGGCCTCACCTCCCCCGGGCCGTCGCCGGCGGCCGTAGCCAGAGCGGACGCGCCCACTTCCACGTACGCTGTCGCGAGCGGCCCAATATGCTCAGCACCCAGGGGCTGGAGAGGGGCACCGTCGGCTACCAGGCGGCGCTGGAGCTGGCCACGGCCGACGCGCTGGACGAGAACCAGTCGGCTCTTCGCTACGTCGACGTCAGATCGGCCGTCCGCGCCGTCGTCGAGGCTCGGCGCTCCATCGTCTCCGAGGTCGGCTGTCTGCGGGCTCTACCCGAGTCGGAGCTGCTGGACCGGCTGAGGCGCAATGGCGAGCTACACCGGGCCAACGACCTTCGCTCCAGGCCACCGGCTGACTCTCACGGCGACCTCTTTGGCGCTCTGCTGCGGCCCGTGGGCTCTGTAATCGACAAGACGGACCCCTACAGTTTGGCCAACCAGGTCGTTGCTCTCCTGCGCTGTCTTGGTAGCCCCTACGTGTGGATCGACTTTGGTCGCGTCGAGTGGCGGCTGCGCATCGGACAGGTGCTATGGGCCCGAGACAGCGGCCATGGCGACGATAATGACGACGTGGACCAGTGCGCCGATGAGAGATACTGGCTCCTACTGCAGATTCTCGTCGCCTCGGAGCTGCTGCTTCGGCTTGACGCCATCACCGACCGCGTCGAATACGGCTCGGGCAGCATCAAGGTCTTGGACGTCGCCTACTTCGAAAGAGGCGCCACCCCTGCCGTCAAATGGTCCCTGCTACTCGCCCGGGCCTGGCTCGAGAACATTGAGATCGTCGGAGAGGAAGAAGACATGCCGCCGTCGCCCATCTCGGATCGGCTTGCTTCTCCGATCATGGACGCGACGACGCTCGAGCACAAGGGCCCAATCCGAACGCTGCTACATCACACAATCAGAGCGAGGCAAGGTCAGCGCCAGGTCGACGGACTGATATACTTTGCGAAGCGTCTCCATTGGCCCGGCATCGAGAAGCACGCGGCCGCCATCTCCCATAGCGCCCATCGCGCCGTCGACGACACGCCAGCACCTAGCCGGAGCTCTACGCCGCCGAGCCCGCCCGCCGAGTACCACGGCGCGTGGGACCTCTCATACAGCCCCTTGGACGTTTCACACGGCGCGCAGACACGGCGGCGCAGACCGGTGATGGCTCTTCACGAGTCTGGATGGCTGACCAGGTCGTACGTCTCGGGGCTGGTGCTGCCCGGCGATGTCATGTGCCACCTGCTGATGGCGACGCTGTTGGAAAACGACGGCTCGGCGCTGGCCAGGCTGGGCCCATTGGCCAACCTTTCGTCCGGCTTCGTCTACTCGGGCAAGAGTTTTTGGAGTACGAGCTGCGTCGTTGGTCGCGTTCTGGCTGCTGGCGAGGGCGTCGCCGAGTGCATGGGATGGATATCGACGGACGTCATCCCTCAAGGCAAGGGTGACGGATGGATTGGCATCGAGGTGATTACCAATGGTTCGTTGGCCTTTTCTCCTACACTTGTTGAAAATAGCAAGCCGCTGACGGACATGTAGCTGTTGCCGCTCAGGTGGGTAAGAATGCGAGGCTATGGGCCAAGAAGAAGCTGGAGCGGGAATCCTCCATCCTAGGCGACGGAAAGGAGGATTCGGTGCTTCCCGCCGACTTCATCATCCCCCACGAGCAGGCTCACTACACGTCGCCGCCCCCCAACGTAACGGTCAAGCTGCTATCGCTGGAGCTGTCCCAGCCAAATGCATCGACAGAAGCCACGCCCCTGAGCAAGCTCCTCGCCATCAGACCGGCGGAGCATCCGAACAAACCGCTGAAGCTTCGGTCTTACACGGCGAGCATCGACTTCTTGTTATCGGTGCAAGGTTTCGAGGACGAGAGGCTGAGGTGCTGCTTGGCGTACGACGTCAGCTTCGTGACTGCGCACCCTTGCGCGCCGTCACACCGCGTCAAGATCCTCAAGTCGCCGTCAAGCCCTACGGTGCAGAGAATAGATTTCTCGGCGTCGGACATGCTGGGCAAGGGCTCGCGCTCGGCCTTCAGAATGGGTGAGGCTCTTCCTCCCTCGTCCGCTTTCCAGCAAGACATCTAACGGAGCGCAGGTCACCCGCTACACAAGTTCTACACCTACACCGCCATCCACATCAGCGACCTAGCCCGCAAGCCACGCACCACACTGGCAGAGTTCCTCGCAGAAAGCCGCGTGCTGGTGGTAGACTGCGTAAGCAGCGCCGCCGAGATGCCAGCAGCATCCTCACCGGCCATGGAGCGCATCTCGTCGTGGCCCGCCGCCGCCGAGCGCGGACCGGGCTTCCAGGCCGTCGGATCGGACGTCGAGGTTCTGGCCCGGGCGCTGTGTGCGCAGCGGGGGTGGAATGCTGTCGTTAGCAGGCGGCGGAGGGGGTGTCTGGCGTGTGCGGTTCGGGAGGCTGGGGCGTTGGGGTGGAGGGTGATTTTACGGGTTTGAGGGGCAGTCGGGTTTGTCGGTCTGTTGAGCGAGTTGTTGTATTGTTAGTTGTTAGCTATGGTAGCGGGAGAATCGACTCTGCTCTGTTGAAGTTGATTTCTGTTGGAGTTGAAGGTTAAGGTGTAGATGCTGACGTCAGTCATGTTTTCTCTGAGTCAGCCACCCCAAACACCCAATCCAGCATAGCGCCATCGGAAGCCCATCCATGACATTCATCAAGATCCCAACGAAACGACTCGCCAAAGCCCAGCAGAAATGGCGCCCGCCAAAGACATGCGACGACCAGATCTAAGTTGATATCCCCCCCCCATCATGCCTCACTCACCCAGGAAGTAGGGCTAACAGACCAAAGTCGTGCCGTACCAAGAGCCCGCTGCGACGGGCGACAAGGCGGATCTCTCGTCGACGGTTGCGACGACGATGCCCATGGCGGCCATGTTTACGCGCAACAAGTTCATCGGCTGGTTCGTTCTCCCCCTACACGATGAAGAAGACGCAGCTGAGAAAGGGATATTCCCAGGGCCGCCGTCGTCTTCTCCATCCAGAGCTGGCTGGGCGCAAGCGAAGAAGCCAGCAAGAGCAGCGGAACACCGGGATACTTCACCGTCCTCATGTCCAGTGAGTTTCACCTCTCCCAATTCCCCCCCAACGAAAAAAAAAAACCCCTTCTGGGGCTGAGAAAAGGGCCGGCAGCTATGGCTTTGGGGGTGACGTATCTTCCGCTTGTTTTGCCGCCGGCTGTGTCTGGGCCTGCTGCGTCTGGGACGTCTGCTCCGCCGCCGGTGCCGCCTCGTTGAAGATGGTTGGTTTGGCGACCCCTTTTGTTTGTATCTATTGTTTTGGGGGGGGTTAAAGTCTTGGGTTGCATTGTGCATTGTTCGCGTCTGTGCTGGTTTGTTATGGCAGTTGCAGCTAAAGAGCAAAGGCCATGACCGTTTCAGTCACTGAAAGGAAGCTATCCCATTCTCCGAAGCATATCCTGAAACGCCGGTCACAACCATGTCCATGCTCTCTGTCCCCCCCCCCCTGTAACAGCATCGTTACGCTCCTTTAACGTTTCCCCTTATACAATGCAATACGTACCATAGAGCATCCCCCTTTTGTTCCCCCCACTCCCACCTCGTTTATCATTTCTTCCTTTCCTCATGTTTTTGCAATCCTTTCCTTTTGTCATTGCGTCGATTCTCCCATCCTCCCGCGCCGGCGCTCCCAAACAACTCTCTCCCTCTCTCTCTATCTTCACCCAACAAACAAACCACCGAGAGAATCCCGGCAAGGCCAGCAACGACGCCTGCGATTCGAGTTCCCCCCCCAACATGAAGATTTGGGCGCCGGCGCTGCTTCTGACGGCGCCGCTCGCCTCGGCCTTTGTCTTTTGGCACGTCGTGAGCAATCAGCTGGTTATGAAGACGGGGGGCGATTGTCCGTATGGCGCCGTGACGCCTTCGGGATGCGGGTGAGTTGATTTGTTCTGCTTCGGCTTTTATCTTTGGGACGGCTTGCTGATGGGTATCTCTGAGTAGAATTCTGCGCGCATCATGAAAATGATTGAGATTGTCGGACGCGTTGGGGGAGTTGTACGAATACTGGCATTTACATAGCGGAATTCCCGTCCATAGCCACCACCACCGTCTTCACCGAAGACAAAATAGTAATGCTAAATGACGACCACACATTCACCTTGTTTCTTCTCTCGAGTCTTTCCACGAAGCGCTTCGCCAAGGGAAAAGGTGCAATAACGCTAAATAAGAACCACTGCGTTCTCTCCGCTCTTCAGTCCCTCGCCGAACGAAAAGAAACACCGTTGAATCCTGAACCACAGGCACCAATCCATCCCGTTCTCTCCAGTCCTCCCACCACGGAGAGAAAAACTGCTCGGTGATGCTAAACAACAGCCATCAATGCACCCCGTTCTCTACCCCCCTGGCCCCTACCAATGGACAAGAACCACCACAGTAACTCTCCAAACACCTGCCAATACACTCCCATCTCTACACAAATCCACTCCTATCTCCCTCGCCCTCTCCTCCACCGCAAACGACCAAGAGCTACCCAGTTCAGCCCGAAAAAGCCCAAACACTCTCCCTAACACAACCATGACTCGCCCAAGTTGACAGCCCTACGCAAGTACGTACGTACGAGAGGGGGACCTCCCTCTTCACAACGGACGTGATTCTAGAGAGCGATGTGATGCAAGACTACCTCTTCACGACATCATCAACCACCTACATCGTGCAAGACAACCCCTTCCAAGATAACAGCACCGAACAAGCACCACAACCAACAGTATTCCTACAGCCATCTCAAATCCATCACACCCTCAACATCACCACCCCCGAGACACCGGCGCCGCCCAGGCGGAAGTGAAACCCCCCCGATTCAAGGCCAGTGCGTTTCAGACCCGAACACCCCCCCTAGAGCCAACACGTCGCCATCGGGAAGATGAAGCGAACATCGGCTTTCTCGCCCTGATGATTCCATCAGTGGCCGGTCTTTTCCGAGGTCATCGTCGTCACCATCACGCGTGACGTTGTGCAGACAATGACATCAGAGTTGGAGATTGACTAATCTTCAATTCACGGCTTCGGCATGTTACCGGTATTTCGGAACTCACCCAACCCACGCCACGTGATCTCGTGTTCCAACCTCGTTCAACGTCATAGACCATCAGTCTCTCATCCAGAGTCTCTCATCCAGAGTCTCTCATCCAGAG
>NJES01000537.1:0-12940 GCA_002591395.1 Ophiocordyceps camponoti-rufipedis | reverse complement strand
CCCCCATCCCCTCCTCCCAACTCTCGCTGTTGATAAAGACAAACGACAACACCACCACCCCCGCGCCAATCCAGTACACAAAGCTCGAGTACTGCCCATACTGCACCATCTCGCCCACCAGCGACAGCGGAATCGTCAGCGACAGCCCAACCGTCACCACCAGCGGCGTCGTAAGCAGCATCGCAAACGCCCAGCTCATGTCGCTCACAAACGACGACAGCGAGTTGGCCTGTTCAGAGTCAGCCTCGTCACATCGTCAAACCAGCCCGAGACGGCGACTCACTGCAATGACACCCCATACTTTGCCCGTGGGCGGCATCGCAAACTGACACAGAAATCCCAAGTCAGCCCTTTCACCTCCTCTCCTTCACGCATCCGCCACAACTCACCGTCTCGATTCCCGTCCAGTGAAGCAGCGGAAACAACGGCCACAGCAGCACCAAGTTGAAGACGCCCACCAAGCCGAAAAACAAGCGCATGTCCACCCGATCCTCTCGTCCTACCCGCCGCTTCATCACCGTCACGTACAGCCCGTAGACAACGGCGCTCATCAAGGCCATGGCATCACCCGCCGCAATCTGACCGGGCGTCTTGTACGGGAAAGACCCGCGATTCTCCGAGCCCGAGCCCGAGAGGTCCACCGTCGAGACGAGGGCGACGCCTACCAGCGACGCCGACACGCCCACCAGCTTGCGCACCGAAAACTTCTCCACGCGGTAGAGGGCGCAGAGGACGAGGGTCCACATGCTGCTCGTCGACGTCAGGATCGTCACGCTGGCCACGCTGGTGAAGCCGAGGCAGGCTGATGCTAGGTAGTTGGCTGCGAACCATAGCATCGAGAACTCGAAGCTGAGAATGGCCGTTTCGCGCCCTCCTAGTTTGTCGGTGCCGGTGAGGGACTGCTCCGATGCTTGCGAGGCTGCCTCCTCGTCCGATACTAGCAGTCGCTCGCCTGCCGTCTCCTCTTCGTCCGACACCACCGTCGGCTTGGGCATGGCGGTCCGCAGCCGGCGTTCGCGCCACAGTCGTAGCGTATCGCGCCGCAGTCCGCGCAGTCCATTTTTCAAGAGGTAGCGTATCGCGTGCGGAATCACCGAAAGGGCGAAGACGGAAGAGTTGATGTAGACGAGGAAAAAGGGCTTGTTGTATGTATGATCTGAGAAGATGAACTGCGTCGGTATCCGCATCAGTTAGAATCAAGGAGAAGGAAAGACATGACCGCCACCACGTACACTAGCCATGAAATTCGAAGCAGTCCAAAGAAAGACTGTCACGAGCAGCAGGCAGATCCCGAGAGCACGTCTGGTCAGTCCCAAGCCAGCCAGCAACCACCCCGCCTCCTCCTTGGCCGCGACCAAAGCCACCACGGGCGAAAGGCTCTCAGCCGGCGCGAGGGCAGCGGCGGCATCGGCGTCACTGAGCTGCCTCGATACCGGCCGGTCCGGCATCTCGGGCGACGCCATGACGTGGTCGGGCTTTGCGACGAGGAGTGATCGTCGTCGTCGTCGTCGTCGGCGCCGCTGCTGGGCATCCGGATCTTTGTGGAGGGCAGATGATCCGTCTTCGGCTCCGGGAGGGGCGCGGGAGGCCGGTGACGATTCATTCGCGGGATGGGATGCCGAGGCTTTGCGGAGGTTTAACGTTGTCACGGGGCTTCCATGGCATCTGGATCCGCGGTTTCGGATGCCTATCTAGGGTAGGTACGAATAGTTAATGGAGCATGGGGTCTGGTCCAATGGCGTGACAGTCTTTGTCAGGGCGTTACTACCTAAATAGGAAATAGTGATAAGGCTAACGGTCACGCAACGGCTGTCACGTGTTTCAAGTTTTCTGAGCTTGGCTTCTCTGATTCAACCATCACGGCTTTCAAGTATTACGAATACAACGAACGCAAAGAAACCATCTGCCATCTCCTATCGGTAGCGACTTGGGGGTATATCACAAACACGGCGTCTCGCTAAATCCATCGTCCACATTCTTCCGCCCGTCACTACACCTTGTCATTCCAGTCCACCACCTTGTGAATAATCACCGGCGGCGGCGCGGCCTCCTTCTTCCACAGCCCAAAACCACCGCCGGGAAACAGCTCAGGCGTCGTCTGAATCGGATTCATCACGTTGAGGGCAAAGGCAGCAATAACAATGAGGACCCCCTCGAAGAAGATGAAGAGTCCCTGGTTAGCAAATATGGGCCCCCTAATACCCTCGCTGAGCTCGGCAAGGTGAAAGACGCTCCGGCAAAAGATGCAAAGCGTTGCCAGCGCCAGCGCCCCGACGAAACCCCGAAAGCGCATCGTCGACCGCAGCCTGACATAGGCCGGGTGGTGCGAGAAAGCCGCCTTTCCCAGTCTTTTCCTGCGGCGGTACGTGCGGATGGAAAAGTCGGTGGCGGCGGCGATGAAGCCGGCTAGTGTTAGGATCTGCAGCACGATGCCGAAGATGAGGATCCGGTTACCTGTGTCAGCGGATCGGCCTCCGATGACCGACGTGGCTGTGACGGCGCCGCCGATGGCTTGGAGGAGGAGGGCGATGATGTCGCAGGGGACGAACTGCCACAGAGTACACGTCAGCCGCCATTCGATTTACAACAGGGGGACCAAGACGACAACGCACGAATTTGGTGTAGTAGTCGCCAGGGATTCGTGAGTTATCAATGCCAACGGCGGAGACGATTCGACTAAGACACATGTAGATACTGGCAGCCATACACGTCGGCCCTAAGGTAATGAGCGAGAACTGCAGGGCAAACGGCACGACGCTCCACTGGTTGCCAAAGTTGATGATGCGGTTGGCGTATCCGAATATCTCGCAAAGCAAGCCGGCAAGCATGGCCAGCGTGAAGAGGGCCCCGCGCCGTTTCCGCGCCAGCACGACGCAGAACCATATCAGCGAGAGGCAGAAGAGGGTTAGGAAGATGGCGTTGGCTGGTAGGTTGATGCGATACTGGTACAGGCCTGGGAGGCTGGCGCATGGCATCTGTGCTGGATTTGACTCGCAGAAGCTTTGGATCTTGTCTGGTGAGAGGTCTTGGGGGAGGCCCGGAGTAAGTCCCGTGGGGAGACTGTCCAAGGATATGCCGTCCGGAGGGAGTCCGTCCTGAGGCACTTCGGTGGGTAGACTTTCCGGGGGGATGCCATCCGTTGCCATGTCCGGCACCGTCGCTGCGTCTCCTGGCACGAGAGAGTCGGTGGCCATTGCGACGGGGGTTTCCGTGGCGCTGGGAATGACATCTGCCATGGTCGAAGTCGCGCTCGGGGTTTCCAAGTCTGCCATTTTCGTCACGATGCCGACTTACGGCTGCGGCATCGTCTTCTGGCCTGGCTGAGAAAAGAGTCTTACTCCCACAGCGAGAGAATGAATGCAAGTCAACGAGAGGAGAGAACGAACGAGGCAAACCCATCACAAAACCCCATCACCAGCGCAACCGCCAGCCTCCTTATATACGGAACGGCATCTACCCTCCCATCCCGCACAAGTAGCCCGAAGCAATCAATCACTCAGAGCAACAAGCGGCAGTTGAAGAAGCGCATCATCAGGCCAAACGTCGTCTGCGACAGCAACGCCCGCGATACCCACCGCTTGACAGCCGTTTCGTCGACGGTCCGTGTTTCGCATTGTTGGTTGCTGGCGCATCGTGGGGTCTGTGCGTTGCGCGGGCCGTTTGACGGGTGCTTATTGTGACGTCGTCTTCCCCTTGGGGTGTTTGGGTGAGGTCGAGGGCGTTGGTTTTTGATGGTTTTGTTGGGGGTTTAGTTGTTTGAGTTTGGTTGGGGTTGTTGCCTAGGGGTTGATCTGTCTGGAAACGGATGGTGCAAGTGTCACTGAACGCAGCCAGGAGATATCCCCGACGAGTCCTACAGCTTGCGTCTTCGTCGTTTAGTACTTTTGCTGGCTTCTCACAACCTCCAGTAACATCTCACAAGTCATCCCCCCTCAGGCCCTCACCACCATGGCCTCGGCCGGCATCCCCTTACCCTCAATCAAGACGCCCGCCTTCCGCAGGATAGCGACACAGTCAGCCACAACCGCGTGCTTGACACCCTCTGTCCGGGCGGGGAATCTGACGGTATCCAGCCAAGCACGGGCATCCGGCTCTGTGTATCCCATGTCATGGACAATGTGCTTGACCGCCTCGTCTAGATTCGCATTGAAATACTCAACACCCTGATCCAACTTTCGAAACAAGGTCAGCACCCTCTCATCCAGACTCCCATCCCTGGGAGCCAACGCCGTCGAAGCCACAATCTTCCAGCTACTCCACGGAGTACGGATGTCGCCCAGGCGGCGAATCTCACCGGCGTCATGATGTTTTTTCGAGGTGAAGTGCTCCCACATGAAAAAGTCGGCCTCCCCGGAGTTGACGGCTGAGCGGAGGCGATCAAAGGTCTGGAGCGTTATGGTATCGGAGAAGGGGGCGGAGGGGGCTGTGAGCCAGCCGCGCTGGTCGGCGAGGACGTAGCCCATTATCTGGCTTCCTGAGCCGGGGCGTGAGATTCCGATCTTGCGGCCGTGGAGGGAGTCGATTGAGGGGAGGTCTTGTCGCTGGGCGCCTGTTGAGATGGCCCATACTGGGTGGGACGTTAGGATGGTAGGGAGGAAGGGGGTGTAAAGGGGAGTAAAAGGGGGGAGAGACATACGGAGCGGTGTCTCGACGTAGGTTCCGACTAGACGGTAGCCTCCGTCTCCCTGGACGTCTTCACGGCCGAGTCCCGCGATCCAGCCCTCTGTCAAGCCGATACCGACGTCGATTTCTCCAGATCGTAGGGCCGTCACCATGTGGCCGGTGCCAGAGGGGAAAGGAATCAGGTCCGCATCGAGGCCGAAGTACTTCTGAGAGAAGTAGAGTGGTGTCGAGAAGTGCTCGGGCACGAAGCCGATGCGCAGCGCCATGATGGGAGTCTTTGCTGTTGGACTGAGGATGGGGGTTTGTTTCCGGCTACGTCATGGAGTTGAGGAGGGGATGAGGGTGTGTGTAGGGTAGCTCGATGGTGAAGTCCGCTGTTGTCACGTGCGTTATCTGCGATACCCTCATGACGCGTCTGCCTTGACACGGGATAGACGAGCACATGTCTTCTCGCAGTCTCCATCATGAGTCACAGCCAGAGGCCACCTATGCCACTGGCCATCGACTCCACTCTTTCGTCTATAAGTATAGCCCTTCTGGCCCAAGTCCTTCGAAACCCTCTTCCCTCCTTCATACTTTTTTGCAAGCTCTTGCGCTGCTACTTGTTGAACTCAACCGCAGATTCATCATCAAACCACATCCTCCACGTTGATATTCAACATGGGTTTTCTTCAGAAAGTTCTGAATCTCTTCACTGGCTGTGCCACAGGCTCCAGGAAGAAGGCAGAGCCGTTGGACTGGGCTGCAAAGTCCGAGTCAGGCCCGTCGTTGGAGTTGGGTCGGTCTCCCAACCACCAGAGCCACTCTGATAGCCAGCTTCTGACTGCTCATCTATGCGCGGACCGCTTTGACATGGTCAACCACGCATGGGAAGCTCTTCTCGTGGTCTACGTGCCTGATGTCCGCAAGTTCATGAGAAACGGCTTTCCGTGGGAAGAGGCCACGGTTGAGTCTGATCACATCAAGGGGGTGCCCAACCCTGAGATTCACGAGCGTAGGGGCAGAAACTACAAGCGTGAAATTACACTTAGAGGTGCAAAGAAGACTGGCAAAGGTCGCTGGACAGCCTTCGTCACTGTCTTCTCACCCAATAAATCTATGCTCTTGGCGCTCAGTGTCTGCGACGTGCTGACGGCCAACAACGTGGCTGAAGTGACTGCTGTCGACCAGAATGACAATAAACTGTATGACAGCGAGACTGATGGCATCCAGAGAGGAGCCAAAGTCTTCCCTGGTAAAAGAATTGAGATGAAGGGGAGACCCAGCAGAACCACAGGCTGGTAGTAAGGGGTGCTTCTCAGAGTTGGGAAATGATAGAGGGGTGATGGGACGTGACACGCGTGTCCATACACCTAGACAGAGAAAATAACATTATTCTCTTGCGCGTAGATGTAGCCATGACTCTCTTGTGAATGTACTCTGCTCTATCCTCCAATCCCAACCAGACCTGAGACCGTAGAATGCAGTCTCATCCAAAGGACCGAGCAAACGACGTAATCCAATATACAGACAGCTCCAGACACACGCTCCCGTGATGCCGCCCGTGACCGTCTCAGATGATGCTCACCCGCCAAAGTCCAGACATGTCTTAATAGGGGACAAGGCGGCGGCACGGGCCTACGCGAAAAGCCCGCTCTGCCCGAGACAGCGACGAGTTCCATCAGCTCCTTTAACGCCGAGGAACCGCGACAATATAGGGATGATGTCGCTGCTGTCCAGTCGTATCGGCCAGTCATATCGGCCTGGAGGAGAGGCGTTTGGCCGAGACAGAAGGGCAGAGTTGTTGAGAACTCCCGTTGTTCGAGGGGAATGTTGTCAATGGAAGCGCGGACGTGTCATGGTCTATCGAGACTCTCACGCGGACTGCCCTCCTCTCGAGATGCACCAAGATGGGGGATATTTAAAGTCCCGGATTCTCTCCTCAACAGCTCCAGCCAACTTTCCTCACCACTCTCATTAATCTTCTCAAGGAAACCAAGATGAAGTTCCACGCCTTTACCGCCGCCTTCGCCTTGGTGGCGGGCACCTTGGCCTACGACTTGCCCAAGAACCAAACCCAAGAGCAGAAACTCGCCAAAGTCGAGGCCTTGATGAGGTTCAAGATGGTATCCAAGTGCAAGGTCTTGCAGGTCAGGGGCATATGCCCGGACCCGTGCAAGCCGCCCAAGAAGCACCGGAAGAGGAAGAATCCCCCCGTCTGCAAGCTGTGCCGTCGCTTGGCGGGCATCGTCCGCTGTCCCCACCCCAAGACACGTTCCAAGTTTATCGTTGCGTCGGCTTCTCCTCAGTCGGGCTCGAACCAGGTCGTCTCTGCCGCTCCGGCTCCGGCGCCGGAAGGGGAGTCCGTTGTGTTCACGTCTTCGAATGAGCCTCTGCCTGATGATGATCCGAGTCTGGGCGGGGATGAGGAAGAGACGGAGGAGACTGAACCGTTTGAAGACGAGGAGCAGATTCCGGAGGAGAGCAACGACGATGTGCGGTCCTTCGAGGATAACGATCAGGGCTACCAGTATGGGGGTCAGTATGAGGATCACTATGAGGACCAGGAGCAGCAGCCGGAGGAATACGACGGGGATCAGTCGTATTACGGCAATGGCCAGTCATATTACGATACGGAACAGCCGGGAAACGACTATGAGCAGTCGGAGAACGATGTGAATTATCCGGAATACGGGTCGGATCAGCAGAGCGAAGAGTCACAGGACCAGGATGACGAGGAAGATGAAGAGGAGGAGTATCCGGTGCCCGGGCAGGGGCAGAGATTCCAGCGGCTGGGACAGCAGCAGAACTACCAGGTGCCGAAGCAGCAGCAGCAGCAATATCAGCCGCCGTCTGGAAGTCAGCAGCAAGGACAGGAACCTGACCAGCAGTCGGGAAGTCAGCAGCAAGGACAGGAGCCCGATGAGCAGTCCGGGACTCAGCAGCAAGGCCAGCAACCTGATCAGCAGTCGGGATCCCAACAGCCTGATCAGCAACCTGACCAGCAGCCTGACCAGCAGCAAGACCAGCAGCAGCAGTCAGGCAGCAACCCGGACCAGGACCTCAAGGCCGACGTTGACCCATCCTCTTCTTCGCCAGAATTCCCAAGGACCCTCCTGAGAGATCTGGCCAGGTTGCCAGCAGACTTCCTCAACAGGGATCAGGATCCGGACAAGCTGAAGGAAGACGTGGCAAAAGTTCAAGACGATCTTGCCAAGCTCCCCGAAGACCTGAGGAAACAGCTCGAGGGTGACAATCCAGACGATCCGAGGAGCCTGCTGAGGACCCTCGCCAAACTGCCAGAAGACTTCCTCAACCTGGATCAAGACCCGGACCAGCTAGGGAAAGACCTCGGAAGCTTGGGTCAAGATCTGGCCAAGCTGCCCGAAGACCTCTTGAATAAGCTGGGGGGTGGCAAGCCGGAAGATTCCAGGGACCTGCTGAAAGACCTGGTCAATCTGCCCAAAGACCTCTTGAACAATCTGGGGGGTGACAAGGCAGATGATTCCAGGAACCTCCTCGAAGATCTGGCCAAGCTTCCAGGCGATCTGCTCAATCCGGAGAAGCTCAAGGATGATCTCAAACAGGTGGGAGAAGATGTCGGAAAGCTCCCGGAAGACCTGGCGAACAAGCTAGGAGGTGACAAGGCAGATGATTCCAGGACCCTGCTGGGAGATCTAGCTAAGCTGCCAGGAGACCTGCTCAACCCGAAGAAGCTAGCTGACGACCTTGGGAACGTGGGAGAAGATCTCGGATTGCTACCCAAAGACGTCATGGACAAGCTGGGCGGTGATAAGCCAGATGATTCGAGGGACCTGCTCAAGGACATTTCTAAGCTGCCAGGAGATCTTCTCGACGTGGCGAACAACCCGGATAAGCTGAAGGACGATCTGGACAACGTGGGAAAGGATCTTGGCAAGGGGCCAGAGGATCTGAACGATTTGCTTGGGGGGTCGAAGGGAGACAGCCAGGATCCGGATACGCAGGATCAGCAGCCTGACGGATCGAATAGCCCGGACGACGGGTCGAAGAACCCTGACGATGGATTGAACAACCCTGACGATGGATCAAACAACCCTGACGATGCCTCGAAGAACCCGGACGATGCCTTGAAGAACCCGGACGATGCCTCGAAGAACCCCGATGATGCCTCGAACAACCCCAACAGCGGAACGAATAACCCTGACGATGGAACAAACAACCCTGACAATGGAACGAATAATCCGGACGATGGATCGAACAACCCCGACGATGCCTCGAATAACCCTGACGATGCCACGACTAACCCCGACAATGGAGCGAATAACCCGGATAATGGATCGAACAACCCAGACGATGGAACGAACAACCCTGACAATACCTCGAACAACCCCGACGACGGATCAGATAACCCAGACGCGTCAAACCCAGACCAGCAGGATGATGCCGATAAATCGCCACTGACCAAGCTGCCGGCAGATATATCAAAGCTGCCCGGAGACATCCTCAACCTGCCAAAGGATCCCCAGAAGCTATCCGACGATCTCGCCGAGGTGGGACAAGACGTGGGAGAGCTGGGACCTGATAACCTCGGGAAGCTGCCAGAAGACCTGGCCAAACTGCCGGATGACCTTCTCAATCTGCCCCAGAACCCGAAGAAGCTGACAGACGATCTCGGAAAGGTGGGAGACGACATTGGAGAGCTGGCACCAGATGGTCAGGGGAAGCTGCCAGACGACCTGTCTAAGCTGCCAGGAGACCTGCTTGACCTACCTTCTGATCCGAAGAAGCTGGCCGACGATCTCGGAAAGGTGGGAGATGATGTGAAAGATCTGCCAGACAACGATCTGGGAAATCTGCCAACAGACCTTTCCAAGCTGCCAGGAGATGTGCTCAACCTGCCTGAGGATGCGGACAAGCTGACAGACGACCTCGGACAGGTGGGAAAAGATGCGGCAGATCTTGCACCAGGAGATGAAGGAAAGCTGCCAGGAGACTTGGCCAAGCTGCCAGGAGATCTGCTGAACCCGGAGAAGCTGGCAGGCGACCTTGGAGACGTGGGAGCAGACGTGGGAGATCTGGCAGACAAGGTGGTTCCCGGAGCTGGAAAGCTGCCAACGGACCTGGGCAAGCTGCCAGGAGATCTCCTCGACCTGCCAACGAACCCTGGAAAGCTGGCAGACGACCTCGGAAAGGTGGGAGCAGACGTGGGAGATCTGGCAGATAAGGCGGTTCCAGGAGCCAATCTCGGCAAGTTGCCAACAGACCTGGGCAAGCTGCCAGGAGACGTGGTGGATGCCGATGCTGGAAAGCTGGCATCTGATCTGGGAGACGTGGGAGCAGACGTGGGAGATCTGGCAGACAAGGTGGTGCCCGGTGCTGGAAAGCTGCCAACGGACCTGGGCAAGCTACCAGGAGACGTGGCGAGTGCTGATCCGACGAAGCTGGCATCCGATCTGGCAGACGTGGGAGATGATCTGGGGATCCTGCCCGGAGGTCTGAGACGGGTGGCCTTGAACGACCAGCAGCAGGGAGACCCGGTGCAGCGGGTACGGATAGGGGTTCCCGTGGACGAGACGAACCAGCCAGGGAGTCAGGGATCTCAGGAGAAGCAGCCGGAGAGCCAGGAGACGCTGAACCAGCAGCCTGACAGCCAGGGAACGCAGAACCAGCAGCCTGACAGCCAGAACGCACAGGGCAGCCTGGGAGAACAGGAGTTCCAGCCGGCGATAGACCAGCCTGAGAAGCAGGGAGCTCAGGGCTACCTCGGAGAACAGGAGTATCCCCCGGCTGCAGAGCCCGAGACTCAGGGGGCTCAGGGCAGCAAGGGAGACCAGGACAACCAGCCGGCCGCAGAGCAGGAGAAGAAGCCGGAAGAACAGCAGGAGAAGAAGCCGGAAGAACAGCAGGAGACCCAGCCGAAAGAGGAGGACCAGCAGCAGCCGCGGCAGCAGCAGCGTTCGGACAACTCACTGCTGTCATTGCAGGTGTTGGGACACGACGGGGAGCAGCCTGGGAGCCCCCAAGATGACCCGCTGCTTCGACTGCGGGTGTTGGGGAACGAGAGGGCGCAGCCTGAGAGCCAGCCTTCACAGGAGCAGCAGCCCGCTGAACAGCAACAGGAGCAGCCACAGGAGGCGAGCCAGCAGCAGCCGGGCAACGAGACGGAGCAGCCATATCTCCTCAAGTTGAATGTGAATGCATAAGCTGATGATGTGCAACGACAAGGGAAGCAGAAAGGGGTGTGATTGACAGAACAGGGTGAAGCACAGGACGTCAATACGATATAATCGACAAAGGGAGCAAGGACAAACTGCCAAGGGAAGGGTTGAACATGGATAGAGATGGCTGGGGAAGCAGCTGAGTATTCATTAGGACAACTGCAAAGGAGGAAACTGAAAAAAATGTGTAAACGTCCATGAAAGATTGAACAAGATGCTAGGGGGGAAGAATTCATCATGTATGAATGGCACGGCTTCGGGAAAGCAGAGGAACTACATGTGGACTGCAATAGAAGGTAAATTCGATTACTGCTTCTTCTTATGCTTCCTGTCTTCTCTACAAGATGACGACTCTCTTGCGCACAAGTTACACATGTATGCTCTGACTTTTCCAAACAACCAGCCATCAAGGCCTTTTCCAACCCAGCCTCATCCCACAAACCAATCAACACTTATCCATCTCCTTTTCCTTCCCCTTCCCCCATTCAACCTTCAAGTTGTTCGCATCCTGAGCCTCAACACAAAACTCAGACGTCACGCTGATGCCCTTGCCCTGCTCCTCATCCCCCCCCTCCTTCTTCTTCGGAGACTGGACCGACGTAACGGTCCTCACCTCGAAGCCAGCGGACGGACCCAGAGCAGGCTTGCTATCCTCTACGCTGAGGCTCGGCGGGCGAGCGGCGCGCCAGCTGTTGGCGGTGAGGCTTGAGCGTCGGGAGGCTCGACTGTCGTCGCTTGAGCTGAACTTGCTGAAGATGAATTTCTCAATCAGGGGCTTGAGGCCGGGGAGAGAGATGGCGATGAGGGAGACGCCGATTTCGGAGACTTCGATGACGAGGAGGATCAGGAACGAGTAGGTAAAGTCGTCGTCATCTTCCGCTGGGTTGAGTTAGAAGAGGTTGCTGGGATTGTGGAAAGGGGGAAGACTTGCAGTTCCAGATGATGGCCAGGGCGATGCGAGCGATGGAGATGAAGACGACTCTGGTTGCTGTTAGTTGAGAGAGTCAAGTTGTGACTCGTCAGACAACTCACACAAGGCCCGGGAAGAAGATGCAGCTCAACTGGATCTTGCGCTTCCTATCCATGGACTTGAGAACGCGCAACATGGCCAAGGGCACACCGAAGACCAGCAAATCCGAAAGCAAAGAAACAACAGAGTTGATGCCCTGAACGTCAATCCACTGCATGCACTTGTATTTCCCCCCCGGCGACGGCTCCCAAAGCGTGGTGAGCGGCAGGCAGTGCAGGATAATCAGCGTCATCTGCGCCAGGTATCCGAGGAAGATGATGCAGAAGATGAACTTGATGATGATGAGGAACTCGTTGTACAGCGCGCAGATGCGGTGGTAGAAGGCCAGGCCTGATGCCCGGACTAGGACCATGGCTGTCGCGTAGAGGAGTTGCGAGATGGTGTCGAGGGATTGGGTTATGTCGAATTGCTCGTCTGGGAGGATGAGCTTGCGGAAGATGAAGGGGCGGCCTGAGCCGTAGAGGATCATTTGCGTGCAGGTGATGGCGAAGGGAACGAAGAACAGCTGGACAGCAGTTAGAAGTCTCTTGATTTACAAGGAGAGCAACTTGGTCTTACCAGCGATGCCAGCGCCAGCCCGTCATCCAGCCCCAGCCTCTTGACGACCAGCGCCCTTGCAAGCAACCTCGAGACAACAACAGCGCTGACGAGCAGGGTGATGACGATGATGGCGCTGAGGCCCTCCGCATCGCGATTCCTCGAGAGATACTCCCGCGTAATGTTAGAGGGCACGCGGCCCGCCGCAAAAGCCTGCTCGATCCGGGCGTCGACCATTGTTCCTGCTCGTACATGCAACCAAGAAAGAAAGGGGGAAGAAAAGCTGCTATTACCAGGCCCGGCCTCGAGAAGAAGGAAGGTTTCGGTTTGTCCCCCCGTTGGCAAATCAACCTCGACTATGTACAGACAAGAACAACGGAGAGCCGGAACAACAAGCCTCTTGACAAATCTGCCTCGCCGGATCCCCCACGACTCGCAGCCCTTGAACAGCAGGCCCGTCCGCGGCGAGGCCATGCCCCTTGTTGACAAGTTGATAAACGTCTCGGGACGACGGGTCTTGGCTGAAACGGGCGCTTTTTGCTCGACGTTACTGCTTCAGACGGGGCTGACC
>NJES01000536.1:0-12942 GCA_002591395.1 Ophiocordyceps camponoti-rufipedis | reverse complement strand
ATGGATGGATGGATGAGATGACTGGCGGATGTGTGTGGACTGTCAAGACGGAGGATGAGATGAACGGACGGAACTCGGAGTCTTCTTTTTCCTTCGCAGGTATCCAGTCATCACCAAGATGGAAAGCGGAAAGAGCTGGCTTCACCGCATCAATCCGTGCCTTCCTCACCCAACAGATCCCGCACTCAACCCAAGCCGCCCCCATCCATTATCGCGATAGGTAAAGACCAGGTATCCGCAGGTACGTACCGCCATCGACGCCCCATCGACGCCTTCAGCCTCACCTCACGCTCACGCCCAGCTTCACCATCTCCCATCTCCGAGACAAGCTACCAGTACGAACACGCCGAGGCAGACTCAGCAAAACACCGCCCGTGAGCCATCTCCCGAACCCTTGCCTCCAAAAGCTGACCCGATGCCGATCCGTGCCTTGGCTGCCACGTCGAGTCGAGCAAACAGCCGCTCGCCCCCAGTCGCACATACACATCCCATCAAGAGGAATCCCCGTTCAGACTCGGCTCCGGCCCTCTCTCCTCCACGACGCCGTGACGCAGACGCCGGTACAGCATTACACCGAGGGAAAAAAAGACTGGCAACCCCCCTTCCCCTTCCCGGACGCCCGCATGCTATCGACGGACGGCCAGCCTCGTTTTGCCCTCTGTGTCACCCCATGGATGATGGATGCAGGGTTGGCATTGTCAAGTTTACTTGTGAAAAGTCCGATGCGAATCCATCTCTTATTTGGGCGGGAAACCCCCCCCCCCCCCCTCTCTTGTGCATGCTGTGCCCGCCAGCTGGTCGTGTTTGCTGCCAGCTGCCAGTCCCTCATGACGACTTTGCCTCGTCGTCTGCCCCTTTTCGTTCCTTGCTTCTGCATCTCTTCCTTCCCGCTTCCTGACATCAAACACGTGGCTCGCCGAGCAACACGGCAAACCCTCACACTCTTCCCTCCCGCATCCCGAAAGGAAGAGGATCCTCCTGCAACCAGCCGTCGTTTGCCAAAGCCTCGGGCCTCTAGCCAGTCGTCATGGCCCTCACCACCTCCAAGTTCCCGGAGCAGGCGTCCAACTCGGTCGTCGTCAACAAAATCAACCGTCTCTTGGGCCGCGAGAAAGAGCGTCTCTACGTAGGCCTCTACGTTCGCGGAAGCTCGCCCAAGATGCCCGCGGGAGAAGACGAGTAAGACCAAGACCCCTCTATTCACCATTTCCTCTCGTACCTATACTGACGCGGGAAAATGCAGGTATCACTGGGCCTTCCTCGCCGGGCCCAAGCAGCATCCCAAGTCCGGAAGTAGACACATCATGTACCACGCAAAGGAGAAGCTCGTCATGTCCGGCAACCCGCCCCAGCTCAGGCCCGAGTGGCAGTATGTCAACGACTCGGACCGGGCCGCCATGCTCCTCGTCCGGCTCCTGGTAGGCAAGATTATGGATCACAACCGCCTCGAGCAGATTTTCAAAGACGTGCCCCTCCGGACGGAAGACGCCGACTGGAACTGCGTGCTCTGGATGGAGGACGCCTTTGGCCGAGTCACGCGAGACGGTCAAGCCATCAACACCAACGTCAAGGATTGGGAATCTGTCCGCAGCACGGCCATGTGGTACGTCGGTCAGAAGAAGGCGGCTCACCGGTTTGACGGTCAGGACAGCAGCATCATCTTTGATCCTACCAAGCCGGCCACCTGGGACATGCTACAGAACGAGGAGATGACCCCGTAGCTCGACATCCGGGGAGGCCAAGAGGACTTTTCTTTTCTCGACGGCCCCCGTCTTCCAGGATCATGAACCGAGACAGGGGTCCTGAAACCTTGAGCGGGAAGGATTGCTGATCTTTTTGCGGGGGGAGGATTCTTCGTTTTTTTCTTTCTTCTTCAAGTCTTTTTTTGTCCCCTTCCATCTCTTTCTTTGCTGACGTTGAACGGCAAGGTTGCCTCACGACTGGCCAGCATCGCCAGCCGGTCGACCTTGGACTCGTTGCGACCAGCACTTGATCCTTGCCGCCACGAGGCTGGCCGTCAGCCGCGTCACGGCAACACGACAGACGGCCCGGTCATCTCTCTGGCATCCGTGGCGCGGATTTACGCCCGCTCCCAGGCCAGCGGGCCCGTCCCTCGGCTCGTTGCATATAGGGATGATCAAGCATGATTGGACGCCCCCTTGGCCTGGTTCGGAAGTGTATTTTAAGAGGACGGTGCCGCAGAAGCCACAGGAGACCAGGCCGTTGCCAGCTGTCAGTGAGGCAGGGTCAGCAACGCCTAGATATAAGGGGTGTTGTGGATGAGCGGCGATAAAGGTCGGCTTGATACATTGACTCGGTACACACCCCCTTTTCCCGTGTCTCTCACCCGTGGTGACTGTAAACGATGCTGAATCTCTCTCCAAGACAGCTAGTGCTCCAGAAGGCGACATGTCTCGTCAGACGGCCTTGTTGCGGATGGTGTCAGCGCCGATTTGCGGAGACGATAATCCGCGGTCGACGACATGGATCCGTCAGCAGTCGAGACTTAGCAACCGGCGCACTGTTCCATGTTGTCGGACTGCGTGATGGCTTGCACGGGACAAGGAGAGGGATTCGAGGCGGCGTTGCGGCAGTCTCGCGTCCGTCATGTCGTGTTACTGTGGTTGCTGCGAGAGCGTCGTTGCCATCTGCCTGTCAAGCTTGTTGTAAGCCTCTTAGTTGGTTCGTAGATAGATCCGTGGGTATTGCCCATCCGTAGATCAAGTGCCATCCATGGATCCAGTTGCCGAGATCCACCTACCAAAGCATGGCTATCAATCGCCACACAAATCACCATCAGCTCTCATCCAACACCATGCCAAAGCCAACCCGCAAACCACAGAAACAGGACCCCCTCAACACGAACCGTCCGTGCCAACACCAATCTCAACGAGCTTTTACCATAGTCTCACCGGCAAGCACGGGCCGCACGGGCAAGTCAAGGCGGCGCAACAACAAGAACAACACAACAAGGCTTACCCCGTCTCCCTCACCAACACGCAGCCAGCAACCACGGACTTCCGGCGAGAGCGGCGCGCGCAGATACATACATATGTACATTACCCCCTCTCGGGGTCTCCGTTTCGTTTCGCAAGGGTCCCTCCCTCCGGGCATGAAGCACGCGGCGTCGAGGGTGAAACGAATCTGAAGAGGGGGGGGGGGGGGCCTTGGCTTGCGGCCCGCTTGGCTGGATGGGGCTTAGGGAGAAGCGGTTGGATATGAGAAGATGTGTCTTTTTTGCTGTGCTGTATTTGCCTCGCCTCTGGATTCGGACTCTGGATATCGTCGTCGTAATATCCCTCCTCGGCCGCTGTCTCGTAACAACAGTAAACAACAAAGCCGCAGCGACGGAATTGATGGTGTCCGGAGAGCCAAAGAGATCCACAAGCAGTGGCCAGTCCCACAATTCAGCCCCTTGTTCCGGTCGATAAAGAGAAGAGGAGGCTGGGCTGCTTTCTGCCAAAGCATCCAAGGTCCATTCCGAGTCCAGCGGATGAAAAGAACGAAAAAAAAAAAAAAAAAAAAAAAAAGAGAGAGACAACAAAAATTAAATAAAAAAGACCCGAGGTTTATGCGCCCCTCCCTCCTCCTTCCGCCGCCAAACCCAGGCGCTCGGTTCCCGCAGTGACCTGGTGCGAGGTACCTCCCTATCTTTTTTTTTTGTGCACGCAAATAAAGAACGTTAATGCAGCCTTGAAACCTCAAACCCCAAATCTCCCGTCATCGTCGTCGTCGTCGTCGCTGGCCGTCGTCTTTCCAAACTCGTCCAATCGGCTGCGCCTTTTCTTTCCTATCTTGTTGTTCCTTTTCTTCTTCCTACCATCATCCCGCCTTCCCACTGGTTCTCGCCTCTCTCTCGCCAGCCTTGCCTTTTTGTTCCGGCCCATCGGAAAAGCAAACCCCCGCCCCCCGTCCCTCGAGGTCGTCCCAGTCGAATCGCCAGCCTCGTCGCTCTTGTTTCCTCGAGAAGAGCAAAACGTCACAAGAGCATCATGGCTCAACCCGGTGTTCAATCGCTCAAGGCTCGTCGTCCTCCTGAAAGTCCCTCCCCTCTTTCAACCGCTGACGTCTTTCCAAACAGTGTGTCGTCACGGGCGACGGTGCCGTCGGAAAGGTCGCTCTCCTGCCATTCTTCCCTCGTCGTCTCTCCTCCCATCCCTGCCAGCTGGCTGACGATGGATAGACATGCCTGCTCATCTCGTACACCACCAACGCCTTTCCCGGCGAATATATCCCCACAGTGTCCGTCTCCTTTGGTCCCCTGCGGCCATTTCCGCCTCTGACGCCATCCCCTCCAGCTTCGATAACTACTCGGCCAGCGTAATGGTCGACGGAAAGCCCATCAGCCTCGGCCTCTGGGATACGGCCGGTCAGGAAGACTACGACCGTCTGCGGCCGCTTTCCTACCCTCAAACCGACGTCTTCCTCATCTGCTTCTCCATCGTCAGCCCGCCCTCGTTCGACAACGTCAAGGCCAAGGTTCCGTCCCATGTCCACCCTTGTCATTAACTACCTAGTCTCTGACTTGCCATCTTTGCAGTGGTACCCCGAGATCGATCACCACGCGCCCAATATCCCCATCATCCTCGTCGGCACCAAGCTCGACCTTCGAGAAGATGCCGCCACGCTCGACTCTCTACGGCAGAAGCGCATGGAGCCCGTCTCGTACGAGCAGGCCCTCGTCTGCGCCCGCGAGATCCGCGCCTACAAATACCTCGAGTGTTCCGCCCTCACACAGCGCAACCTCAAGAGTGTATTTGACGAGGCCATCCGGTACGGCTCTGCACCTTCTCCTCCCGAATCCTTCAATCTTCCCCGTCTCCTTTCTCTTCTCCACGCCTGCTGACCAGCTTCGTCGCTGCAGCGCGGTGCTGAACCCCCGTCCGCAACCGTCCAAGTCAAGCAAGAAATCCAAATGCTCCATTCTCTAAAGGCCCGCGCCACACCCACCGACACCAACACCTCCCTTCCGACGACCGCACACACACGACACAAAAACACGCTCTCTATCCCCTTTATCCCCCCCCCCCTTTTCTTACGAACAATGGGGGAAATGCCAACTGCGAGCAACAGGCCCGCACGTCTTTCGAAGCCTTGAGAAAGCCTCGTTTCCCGCTCGGTTGTTTTTACTTTGTTTCTCTGTTATTTCCGGCTGCCTTTTTTTTTTCTTTTCCCCTTTCCAGTCCTGGCCTCTGGAACTAGACTCATGTGGCGAAAGGTTGAATGAACCAGGGTGGCTTTCGGCATCGTGTGATTTTGACTCCTCCCTTTCCCCCATCACCATCACCATCCCTCCCCCGTCGCGGCGCTCTTCATGACGAGCTCCTTTAACGCGATCTTGGTCCTCTTTTTCACTCCATACCTCACCCTCCCTCTGTCGTTACATACATCTTTCTCTCTCTCGATGCCCCTTTACTCAAAGGATATCCCAACAGCTTTGGTACCCCCCCTCCCCTTTTCTCCATGATAATCTGTAAATAGCCTCGTCGCACATGAATAGGCGTCTCGTCACTGATCCTCGTCCTCGAAGTAGTTTGCACGGATGAGCTCTCCGTATAAACGTAAATGGTGATGAGAATCCCCCCCTTTTTTTTCTCCATCGTAGGCCATGTCCAGCCACAACGTCCATCAATCCCCCAGACGAGGGTTCCTGGCCAGTCGACTGGGATGTATGCTGTCGCCCATAGCCTGCTGCCCCGTCCCGGAAGCAACCGCTCCATCCTTCCCCTCCATCTCCTTCTGAATCCTCCTCGCCCGATTCTCATCAAGCTTCTGATTCTTCTCGCGAATCTTTTCCTTCCGAAACTGCGTCTTGCCCCCTCCCCCAGCCCTACAACCGTCAGCGTTATTTCTTTAAAAAAAAGGGGGGGGGGTAAGTAAACTCACGTCAACTCAACATTAATCCTCCGCCCCTCAAACAAAGAATGATGAAAGCGATCCAAGCAAGCCCTCTGAGCCCTCCCGTCCACAAACTCGACAAACGCCACGCCGCGACACTCCCCGCCGCCGTCGCGCTTCGTCAGGCACCGCACCGACGTCGGGTTCAGGGCTGAGAAGTGGGCTCTTATCGTCTCTTGCGTTGCTGTGTAGGGGAGGTTGCCGACGAAGACGATGTGGCGGTCTGGTTTTTGCGGGGTGGACGCGTTGGGTTCGTTGGGGGCGGTTTCGTCTTTGGCTTCTGCCGGTTGCTTCTTGTCCTTCTTGTCCTTCTTGTTCTTCTTTTCTTTCTTGTCCTTTTTCTCCTTGGGGTCTTTCATTTCATCCTTGTCGTCTTCCTTGTCAGCCTTGTCTTTGACATCCTTCTTTGACTTCTTGGACTTCTTTTCCTTCTTCTCCGCCTTGTCCTTGTCGGTGTTAGTCTCGTCTTTCTTCTCCGTCACATCAGTCGTCTCGTCCACCTGCTTCTTCCCCGCCTTCTCTCTCTTCTTCTTTTCCTTCTTGTCCTTCTTGTTCTTCCCATCCTTGTCCTTCTCCCCGCCATTCACTCCATCAACTCCATTCACATCCGCTCCATTCACTCCAACATCAACTTCCATCTTCCCATCAGCATCGCCATTCTCCTCGCCTAGTCCCTCCGGCAGATTAGCAACGTCTTTTCTCTTCTCCTTCTTCTCCTTCCTGCTCTCCTTCTTCTTGTCCTTCTTCTTCGTCGGCTTCGCTTCCGTGTCGTCGCTCTTGAGCTTCTTCACCGGCGGTTCTTCCACTGCCGACACGGCGGCTTCGCGAGCGCGCTTGCTCTTCATTGATGCAGTGATCTCCGAGATTTTCTGATTTCCGTAGCTAAGTTATTGCAATGCAGAACCTCTCGTCGGTAGAAAAGCTTGTCTCGAGAGTCGGTTGTGTCTTGTTTCGGCAATTTTCTGCTCCCACCCGATTTTTTTCTTCTTATCCCGATAGTGGTGACTCTGCGCTAAGCCAAAAGGAGACGCCATCTGACCAATCACGCTGACCGCGCAATTTCTGCCTTTGTCAGCAGCTCTCAACTTCAATCCAACAATGGCTTCAGCAGATCAACCGGCATAAACAATGGCTTCATTCTTCTAAGTTGCTGCATGCGAATTAAACCGTCATAATAACCTTGGTCATGCTCCTGAGCGTAAAAATCCCCCATCATCGAAATTACCTATTCCTTCACAAAAGAAACTGTCCTCCGCCAAGCCCCGCCATCATCGTGCAACAAGTCCAACCAACACAACTACCGCCGCAATGCACGTCGTAGCAGAAGCGAGACCTCTCAGGCGCGCTGCCGCCGAAGATGGTGCCCCCGTCTCTCTCGCCGATGCATTCACCTTGTCAATACTGCCTTCAAGGCCGCCATCTTGGGCAGATCGGCGTCGGTGAGCATTCTCCGCAATCATAGCCGCAATGGGCGAGGGCCGCGGAAGGGAGCCACCCAGTGTCACAGTCTTCCGGTCATAGGGATCGGGCTGAGCGCTGGCATGCCCAGGAGTGCCGGGGGCCTCCATTGACGTTTCTTGCGAGCCCATGATACCAACCGTCTCAGTTTCACGAGCCGATGACGAGACTTGGTGCGCGACAGAAGAGTCCGTGGTGCTGGCAGCCGGACTTGTGTACTCCGGTGCCGGGCCATGGTATGTGTAGCCTGCAAGTGGCGTCACGTAGACGGGCAGTGCTGAGGGTGTCACGGAGCTGTAATTGGGCGGCTCAGTCAAGTGAATGACGGATGCCGTGCGAGACGCTGAGATCGAGGATACCACCGACGACGTGAGAGTCGAAGACGTGGCAGAGGTCGACGGGGTGCTGGACAATGCAATCGACGAAGACGAGGATGCCGAGGAGATGCTAGACACCGCGACGGTCGACGATGTCGGAGAGATGCCAGGAGCCGCCAGTGTCGACGAAGACGTAACGCCAGGCGTCGCGACAGTCGATGAGGCCAGAGAGCTGCCCAATGTTGTGACAGACGACGTGGAAGAGTTCAGATGAAGAGCCGACGCCGAAACAGACGAGGATGTGAACGAGGTCGAAGGGATCACAGACGGCGTAACGGACGAGGGAGAGGACTCGATCGTGGAGGAGGCTCCCACCGTCGACGTCGACTCTTGCGTCGGAGCAGTTGTCTGTTCGGCCGGGACTGGATGAACCGACGTGCCGTCCGCCCCCTGCACGCTCGCAAAGCCGCCTTCCTCTGACGAGCAACTGGTGGTTTCGGCCGGAGACTCAATCGACATCAAGTGAACGCTGGGCTGGCATTGACTGTCGTCGGCCGCGCACGAAGTAGTGCTTTTCGGTTGCTCGATGGGCGCTCCGGATGGCGTGGTCGAGGGCACAAGAGTCGCAGAGGTGGCCGATGATGCCGAAGTCGTTGATGCGGCCGACGTCGTAAGACTCGTTGGTGTCATCACCGATGAGTGAGCAATGGACACGTCCACCGTGGCGTGAGGCATCGACGAGTTGGAGCAGGGGCTCGAGGCTGGCAGAGGGCCGACAGTCGCCACAGTCGTGACGGTCCCCCAAGGAGTCGTCGTCGCCGCCGATGATGTCGAAGACGTGGCATTGGGCGCCGTCGAAGTCGAAATGGCAGTGTCCGCGAACCCACTCAAGGACCCGGAGCAGTCGCTCGTCTCGGCGTACTCCGAGGTCGACGTCGTAGAAGCCGGCAGAGGCATCGGCGTGGCAGAAGCCTGCAGAGACGTCGACAGGGAGTCCGTATGCGATGTGACAGGGACCGGCAGGGGAGTCACCGGAGCGTGCCCAGAGACGACCGTCGTGAAGTTGCCCGGCAAGCTCGTCTCACAGTCCTCGCCATCGGTGTGTTGCGGTTTGCTGGTCGACAACGGAGCGTGCGTGGACGAGGGCAGGGAGACAGGCTGCTGCTCCGTAGGGCCTTGAAGCAGAGACGCCGAGCCAAAAGGCGAGTCAAAGACTGAGGAAGAGGCCTCGCTGGAACAAGGGCATGCCGTTCCCTGCGTGTGAGCCGAGGTGCTTGAAGCGCCGACGCCAATGGGCGACGTCACGGGCAGAGACGAGGTGCAATTCGCCTGTCCAGCGCTGGCGTCATGACCCTGATGGAGAGCGGCCGAAGGAGTTTGCGTGGCTGGACCGTGCAGAGAACCACCGACGCCAGCAGCCACAAGACTAGCATCGTGGGTGGCAGCAGGAGTCTTTGAAGTGACGGTGGAGTCCGCATCGTTGACGGAGACGGTCAAGACGCCATCGGAGCCAGCCTTGCATTCGAGATCCATTGAAAGGCGATGGCTAAAAGTGAAGATCTGAGTGTTGTAGAGCGTAGAGGGGCCTGGCAGAACCGGCCCTGGTGCCGTGGGAATGAACTGTCGTTTCTGCAGAGCATAATGAACCTCGATGGGATGCAGGGGTCCGATGTCATGGCCGAGTTGGGAGCAGGCGTGGGCGACGTGGCCGAGAGCAGGACCGTACGAGCCACTGTGACACGAGTTGATCAGGCATTGAAACACGGCCTGCCAGCAATCTGGTCAGCAAAGGCAATCCAGTAAGGGAGACGGAGGAGAACAAGTCAAGGAAAAGGAGTGGGCAAGGTCTCCCAAGCCCGTGCTGTCGTTCTCACCCTTTGGCTGGTCCCGTCGCCACAGATGGAACGCAATGCTTCGACCGAAGATGCAGACTGTATCTGAACAGCCTTGACGCACTTGTCCACGCATGCTGTGGCGGAAACGTCAGCCGGTCAAATTCGATCCAAAACGTCGACGAGAGCAACTCACATGGGGCCGCATCGTGTTGCCCGCTGGCAGAGCCCGCCACAAGGAGGCAGCTGACGAGAAGAGTCTTCATGCCGCGCGTTGGTGGTAGACGGAGGTGAATAGCTGTGGAAATGGCTGGTCGTAATTAACGATAGTCACCAAAACTGAGCGAGCGAAAGGAGGTGTTGAGGGGATGGGCGGATCCAAAAACGAGTGAAAAACAAACACGACAAAGGTTGGAGGAGAATGGGTGAGATGGAAGAGAGAGGAGAGAAGAAGAGGAGAGGAGAGCTGAGGAAGAAGTTGTTCAGAGCACGTCGGCAAGGAGGAAGGAGGAGGAGGGGCTGTTAACTGCGGCAGGCGAAGGGGACGGCGTCGACGAGGCAGGGAGGATAACGGGAAACGTAGAAGGTCCCTTCCAGAGGTCGTCTCAGGGCGAGAGCACCTCGCTTGACTGAAGGGAAAGAGACCGGAGAGCAAACGGTAGGTAGTGAGTCGCTTCCTATGGCTTGTGACGACCACTCATGCTGGCGATCAAGAGGCAGGCAGACATCCTCAGTAGAACAGCAGTGCCAGCGACTTGTCGTCGTCGCCATAGCGGTCCCGAAACTCCTGCCTCGCCAAGAAGCGAGCGAGCGTCAAGGCCGTGTCCTTCATGTCCATGACGCCCCGCTTCTTCTGATCAATGTGCGAGGCATCGACGACGAGGCGTTGCAGGCCGTCGACGGACAAGGCTCCTGCGTTGCTCGGTCAGCCAACTTCATCTCAGATGCCCGAGCCACCCTCGACTCACCGTTCTTCATCAACTCGGCCAGACGGGCAGGCGTGCCGACGCCAATGCCGGTGACCTTGTTCTTCAGGAAGTCTACCTGCTCCCGAACCTTGAAGTGTTTGGCAAACTGCAACGAGCGCGTCAGAGCAAGACGCAAGCCGAGTTGTCGTCGCTCAACTCACCAGCTTAGCCACGGCACTCTCGCGACTGGCGAATGAGCGGACAGCCCTGCCGTCGACAAGTCCATGTCAGCAATGCCAGGCCGAGTCAGCGCAAACCACGCACCTCACGATGTCGGCAGCCCTCATGCCCGCGCCGGCGACGATGAGCGTATGAGGCGAGCCCTTGGCTTTGGGCGCCTTCTTCAGGCTCTCCGGAGACTCGGCAAAGGCCTCGAGGAAGGCCGGCAGATGCTGCAGCGTACGGTCTTTCTGCCAGGACGTGGTGTCGCGAATGCAGCTGGCTGAAACAGCACGCGTGAGTAGAAAGAGGCTAGCAGTAGGGCGATGATGTGCTCACCTGGAATAGCCAGGTCGTTGAGCTCCACGGTGCTGAGATCGCCGCCAAAGCGGGCCGTCAACTGGGCCAGGTAGTCGGCCAGCAGCTGGTTGTCCATGTGGGCGAACAGGGTATTGATGCCGAGTACAGTGTCGAGGCCATCGTCATCCTGCTCGTTCTCTGTCTTGTTCTTCTTCTTCTTGGGCTGTTTATCGGGAGCTGTTGCGGCCGAGCGCTTCTTGGGGTTGGACATGGTTGTGGTGGAAAATTGTGTTGATTATCTTTGGTTGCAGCCTCGAGGCTGGAGAGAGAACAAATATCGGCCGCAACTGTTGATTCCCGCTGCTGATCTTGACTGAAGAGAGCGTCTCGACGATTGGAAAATTTGCAATCTCGTAGTTCTTGACGGATGAAGCACGCTGAAGAACCCTTGTTTATTTTCTTTCTTCCCTGGTGGGCCCTTACCCTGTAGCCATAGGCTCACCCTGACGCGATGACCATAAAGCCATGCGACACGAGACACTGCAACTCGAGATGGTTACACGTCCAATCCATTATCATTGTTGAGGAATCTCTACAAAATGCCATCCTAAAAGAAACTCCCCATCCAAACGCCGCAAGACCTGATCCGCGCACTACCTAAAAGATGCTGTTGACAATGTTGCCTCCGATGGTGGCGCCGGCACCAAAGATGGCAGCGTTGCCCAGTTTCTTGCCAAACTTCTTGCCCAGCTGGCTCCCCTTGCTTTCCTTGTTCCCACCCGAATGACCGTCATCGGCGACGGCCATGGGCGGCACGTTTGCGTTGTACGGGTTCTGCTGCGGGGGCGGGTAGCCGTACTGCGGCTGCTGCGGCTGCACGTAAGGGGCTGCAGCAGGACCCGGCTGAGGCGTTCCCTTGCTATCGGGCTCCTCGAGAACGTAGCTGCGGGGGAAGATGCCTTCCTGGCCGGTGCGCATATTCTGGCCGAGCCACCAGTCCGGGTTGAGGCGCTCATGTATGGCGATCCTGTCGTCTTTCTCGAAAGCGACGTCGCGGGCGTCGGAGGCGGCGTAGGAATACAGGGCGCGGGCGTGGCCGACGACGGGTTTGGCGTTGCGGGTTGGGAGGCTCGGGGGCGGCGTGTCGTTGTAGCTGGGAGGCGCAGGGGCGGGAGCCTGAGATTCGGAGCGCGGTTCAGGGCTGAGGGTCATGTTGTTCATGGCTTGCGTAGGGGCTTCGCTCCTGTTTGCCGTCGTTCGGAGGGGGCCTGAGAGAGGCGATTCCTGCGGTAGGGCGGCGTGGATGGAATCGAAGACGGATTCGTCGATGACGCCCTTTTCGAGGAGGCTCTCCAATTCCTTGTCGACGAGCATGTGAGCGAGACGGACGAAGGAGAGGGGTGGCGGATCTTGATCTTACCGTCTTGATGTTGCGGAGCGACCGATTGGTCTCCATGATGGTCTGGCGCTCAGCGGATACCATCTTTGACTGCTTGCTTGCGAATAGAGACGGTGGCTTTGCTGTTGACGACGACGAAGACGACGACGGTAGGGGAGAGAAACAGGGAATAAGAAACGATTGCGACACGCTGATTCTAAATACAGGATGTTGGTCGTTACAGGTTGAGGCTGTGCTCCGCCAAGGGGTCTCGGAGCCGGAAGCGACAGGTACCGCGACGAAGCCGCAATTCCCGACGGGCATTGAAGTACCTCCGACCCACCCGGTCAACCCGACGGACGAGATTGCCAAGGCTACCAGAGTTTTACTAATCGGGAATGTGGCTAAGACAAGGCTGTACCGGAGTGCATAGTTTAGCTAACCTTCCCCCCCCCCCCTCCCCCCCCTCTCCCCCCCTCTTCCCCCCCCCCCCCCCCCCCCCCCCCCTCCCCCCGCCCGGGCCGCTTCGTCCCCCCCCCTACCCCTTTCCTTTCTCCTTTTCCCCTCTCCCAGCCCCCCACACCAAGGCGAAACACGGTAGCCGGCTCACTCTTTACAAAAAAAAAAAAAAA